>CM067370.1:120432305-120454805 GCA_034401795.1 Chaetoderma sp. LZ-2023a | reverse complement strand
TGACAACTGTCCGTGGCTACTAAATTGAATAGTACGAAATTACTATGTGGTAGAAATCTCAAGATTCATTAGCGTATTCATATCCCTATCTAACCATATGGGTGAAATTATGTAGCCACACATATTGCAGACGGTACGGTATTGAAAACCGCAGATCTGCCAACATTGGAACAAATTTATGCAATGAAATCGCATACTACGAAAATACTTCGTTCGAATTCTTTTAAATTCTCTTTGTAACTAGCATATTCAAACTCCTATACGTCTATGTGAGCGAAATGTCTGGAACCGACCATATTACGGAAAGTAGAGCACCTAAAACCACGAATACACCACCATTTAAGCTAAATTTTGGTATTAAAATTACTTCATCTAGAATGTGTTAGATTCGGAATATAACTAGCATATTAAAACTCAAGTCTACATGGGGTAAATTATGGGGCTGAACATACTACAGAAAATAGGGCACCGAAAACTGTGGTGGTTTATTAACACAATGAACCTTTCCAGCTTATCTATGCCCCGCCCATCTCTAGCTAAACTCCACCCATACCACTCTCGAGTTGGGATCGATGGATTTCTGAGCTTCCAGATGATAAATTTCAAGAAAACTATACAGGTAAGCCGTGGAATATTTGACACTAAATTGACTGGGTCCTGTTGCTGCCTATGGCAGCAACAGCGCCCAGTCAAATTACTTTCAAAATATTCAACAGCATTTTTATTAAATAACAAAAACATACAATTCGTACGTGTCAGATTATTAAGCATTTAAGATGGACTAAATCGAGTCAGTCATGACGTCATTATTATGACGTTATCCTACGTGTCACTTAATTAATTACGAAGTCATATGACGATGACGTAATATGATGGATAGACAACCTGAAAAGGCCCATTAGCAAGTGGTATTAATTACCCTCGCTCCGTCAGAGAATGAGTGTATTGTATTCGGGTCTACGTGCGTTCGGGATGGCAAGGGTCTACAATCTATGATTGGCCTTGTTAAAATATGTGAGCTATAAATACGGGTGCTCTCTTAATACAAGTGGTCCATAGTGTGAGGACCACGGATTAACAAGTGGTATTAGCCCTGCAATGCTCAATTTGCTCATGCCAATTTCAATAGAGGGATCCATTTCTAGGTATGCCACGCCTATTTCTAACTAAGCTCCACCCATTTTTTGCGTGTTGGAATCGATGTATATATATATATATATATATATATATATATATATATATATATATATATATATATATATATATATATATATATATATATATATACACGCTGAATAATGAATTCCCAGACTTCCAATTTCAAGGTAACTATACAGGTTACCTGATGACTATTTTGAAACTAATTTGACTGGGTACTTTTAAAGGTTTGCTGCCTCTGGGCGCAACAATGCCAGGTCAAATTAGTTTCAAAATATTCAACACGATGTTGATTAAACAGTAAAGACATACAATTCGTACACTTGCCTGACTATTCAATGTTCATAACTGAGCTCAATAAGCCATTCATTTACACATTTGGGATTGTGACGTCAGCCTGTATATGACGTAATTGATAATGACGTCATATCCTTCAGTTACAGATTGAATCCAGCCATTATCATAGAAAATGACTGTTGAATAAATAGCAAAGACATACAATTCGAACAGCGTCTAGTCAAATTAGTTTCAAAATATTCAACAGCATGTTGATTAAATAGCAAAGACGTGCAATTCGCATACTTGACTGGCTATTAAATGTTCCTGGTGGAGCTAGATACGTCATTCATTACACATTTTGATTGTGACGTCCATCTTCATCTGACCTAAATAATTACGACGTCATATACTGCAGAAACAGATCAGAAAAATTCTTTATCATAGAAAATGTCCTATGTCTAATTGCGGTCCAAGAGACTATTGTGGTTTTTCTTTTGCAATTTACTACTGGAATTATAGGATCGGTTATCCAACCAGTCATTCCAGCGGTAAACTTTCAAAACAAGTTCTCCGGTGAATAGCTAATGCAAATGGACATTTCTCACGATCACCGCAAGAAGTCATTTGTGGTCAGTTTGATAGAGTGCTAAAGTGGACATATAAGAGACGCCGCGCATGGGTGTGTGCTTGAGTACTTTCATCTGCAGAAGGAATGATAAACATGTTTTGTAAGCAGTCCTCTAGCAAAAGAAGAGTACGCATTTATAGTTATTTTGAGTTCCGTTGGCTGTTTACTAAAATAATTAAGCGGTCATCGCAGCGCAAACTCTATTACAGTCGGACCAGATCAAATAAGAGAACTCGCCATGAATCACGCGCATGAAGATAATAATTATAAATAGAGCCGTGTCTTCGCGCCAAGAATTATTAGATCTCGTATCGATGGAGATCTCGTGAGACACAGCCCCACAATCCCCTGCGTGAAATGGCCACGCCTATAGGCAATTCTAGACAGCAATAAATAGAAGCGTGCCCGTGGAGCGGGCACGCAATGAACACGACTAGACTAAGGTGTGTTCTCACTAGAGAGTTAACCCTTCCATGACGAAACCGGCCCAAACCGGCCGCTGCAGTGGTCTTGCGTAATGTCCACTTGCGGGCTAGGAGAGGAGTAGTTTTGAGGTTTTGCCACTGAAATGACTGGCTCGGTAACCGAGCCAGCCATTGCAGTAGTAAATTTTCGGGGATATTTTTCTCTTGGCCTGCAAAAGAACATTCAATAAAGAAATATTTTGATTTTCTTGACCAAATTTAGACATTAAGGGGTTAATCGGGAATAACACCATGCCTCAGTATTACGTTCCGCCGGTTAAGTTTCTTGAGGTATGGTGTTATTCCCGATTTACTCTCTAGCGAGAATACGGCCTAAGAATATCGCCCTGAAACACTAATTGATTTAATATTTATACCGTAGCTTGTTATTAATGAGTAGTTATGATTGTGCTGTTTCAATGCCAACATATCCGGACGTTATCGGATGACAGTGCATTAGTGTTACCTTCATTTCCTCCGTTTAACCCATTCTCTCCAACGAATCACAGCTTATAATTTACCTGCCCACTACCTACGTGTACAGAGTCCCCGTGCTAAAAGGTACAGGAAGATTAAAGCCGAGTTTCCAGAATCACGGGTAGATTATAGGATTTGTTGAACAGTATGGCCCATAGACATGAGTACACATTGTACAGCAAATTGTGCAATCTATCTGATCGTGGCTTAGATTTCTGCCAATCACCAGAATCAACATACATGTGATGTTTCACTAACCCTTTGCACACAAAAGGGCTTGCACCAAACTCTTTTACGATTTAATAAATATTTGCGTGAGTGTTTTGAAACTAATGTGACTGGAAGCTGTCGCTGCCTATTGCGTCAGCAGTTTCTGGTCACATTAGTTTCAAAATATCCAACAGCGTACTTTGTACAGCTAGATTAAAATCTAAATCATGGAAATAGCCTGTTGTAAGCGGGTTAATATTCTCCATGTAAGATTCAAGTTATTGAAGACTTTACACGTGTTTGACAAGATGAACGGATGGGTGAATGGAAAGACGGACAGATCCCAAATTATGATTCTTCCCCCAAGCAACGAACTCAACCGGCATTTGAGGCTTAATTAATATGCTCATGTGATAACTTAGGTTATCAAACAAAACACTTAAGTTTACATGGATTATGACATCCCAGGCAAGGTCACTCGATGGACGGACGCACTAACCGATATACAGATTGACCCATTAATAGGCTAAGCTGCATATTTGATAATCAACATGTCTGGAAGTTGAATTAATATGCTCCTAGGAAAACAGGTTATCATAGAAAAACTGAATTTTCTCACGGGTTTTATTATATACGACGAAATGAACGGACGGGCAGACACACGAACGTATGAATAAATGCTTCTCCTCCGCCACATAATGAATAAGCATGTGACGTTTAATTAATATGTTTTCCGTTAACCCTTTCACCGATAAATTCCCCGTTTCTCAATCTCAGGGCAACCAAACAGGAAAGCTGTTCTACAGCTAATTTTATTTTGAAATAAATATAACTTGAAGCCATTGCTTCCTCCCGCTGCTGCCTCGGGCAGCAATGGCTTCCAGTTACATTTATTTCAGAATATTCAACAGAATATGCTAGGCATCGTAAACAATTTACTTCTTCGGGGATTTGTCGTTGAAAGGGTTAGGTGTAACTTCCATTATCGAAGAAAAACCAAAATCGCATTCGGATCCAAGTTCTCAGAGGCGTAAAGATCGACCACCGCCACCCCTCTCTTCAAGTAGGCATAACCTAGATTATTAAATACCTATGCATAGATGCAGAAATATAGAGGTAATCGACACCATGGTCCGCGCAGTGTAACTATCTGGCAACGAGGGCACTTCTGATTCATTAACATCACCACACTGGACTTCATCTACGTGTCCTCCCCGTCTTTCTCGCTGTAGTTGGGACACCGAAAGTCAAATCATATAAGCCTAAGACGGCAATGTGTCTCATACTCTATCCATCCACGGTCCTCTGGCTTTGGCTGCGCTATGTGATATCGGTTAGAATTTCGGCATATTGAAGAAATGTTATTGGACCGTAACCGAATGGACTGGCATGGGGGCATAAAGCTGGTTTACGGGTCTACGGGACTATCCTCAACATGGTCACACCATGGCCACCTGGTGACTCTATTTAATTCCATATCCTGACCAATTCTGATAATTTACGACGGATGGAATGGGCAGTGATCAATGTTACAAGTATTGCATTGCAACAGGTATTCATATTGGCCGAAATATAGTCATAGCAAATTTCCTGTCTAAGCTTAATTTCGCATCTGGACCATTTATGATAGGGAATGACATAACAATACCACACTCAATTGATTTAAAGGTTTCGTCAGAAATTGATTTCCAAAACGTGAGTCAACTACAAATGCATCAACTAGAGCTAATTTTCAAAATGTGTGGCTGTACCGTGAAATAGCGTGTCACAATCTTACATCTAATTGATTTGCATATATATCACATTTAAAATTATTTTCAATCTGACCACCAAGCAGTCATATTATATTTTACATGTAAAATTTCTATTGATTTCTGAAGTTACATGTTCCATAGGATGGATAGTTTAAGACAAGCTTCTAGAATATTTGAAATTTTTTTTACACAACTATCAGGGTAACTCCGATTGAGCGGTTAAGAGAAGTGTAATTAGACAAATATTAATTCCAATATAATCAACAGAATGTTTATTAAATAGTAAATCAATCAAAGAAATACAATTCGTACACTTGCCGAACTTATCCAGCTTCAAAACGGAGTATTCTCTTTCAATTACTATTGTGACTTCATCCTAATTGTGAGTAATTGATTATGATGTCATATACTGGGTGACATATCGCATCCATCCATTGAGATACTGACATTATATGGATTTTATTGTTCATAGATTAATAGTAACGTAAAACAAATCTAAACCTTTTACACATCACATTTAATCATGTTTATTTCCAAATATAAATAAGCATATATCATTTTATATCAAACTGAGCGTCGTCAAATTGAGAGACTGGTTAATGTAGGCCTAATTATGCTGCTGTTGGTGTTGTTCAAGTCGTTTGCTACTGAACGCATGATGTCAGGTAGCTCATTAAAGTTGAAGAGAGCCTGTCCCCATGTGTTTGTAGCGAGCGCGAGAATTAGCAGGCAGACGACATTTAGTATTGCTCCTGACATTATCTGGAAAGAGAGGAGAATATGTGTTAATTGAAATTGTAATTGATTGTAGCCTAATTAATTATGTTTCTTCGTGCAAAAACTCATGTTTTTAGTTTAGAATATGGGCATGAGGCCCAAAAGAAGTGTATCCAGTTTGATGTCCAAACGTCACAGGTTGAAAGGGTAAAAAATGTGCAATGCATTACCTCAAGATTTTTTCCCCAAGTTTGATGTTTCGTTACACTTGACGTTTCGAAGAAGTATATCGTTTTGAGGCCAAGGTGGCAAAGGTCAAGGTCAACAGAAAGGGCTGTATTATGAGACTAAGAATTATTCGGAATGCACATTCACTTATTAAGGCAATCGTGTAAAGTAGTCAATACCATTCTACTCTGTCTGAAGGTTTCAACCTTTAGGCATACTTGTATGCATCAAAATGTATCAGCAACTTTGTTACTAAAACTCTGTTTAGAAACGTTTCAGAAGCATTGTTTCGATATTTTTATACAATTATAGTATACACCAAGTACAGTTTTGGAAACTTTGCTGCTGTAGCTCTTTAGTTGCAACTTGCGTCTAGTATAACTTCAGCCTTGTAGCAAAATGCTTTTGAAACATTGTTTGTTACAAAACATTTCGGCTGCAAAACATTTCGGCATACTCCAAAATGAATACGATGGTTGCGGCTTTGTCACAGTCAAACAGGCAGGCAAAGGTCATAACAAGTCAATGCGTGGTCAATCAAAGTCCTACCAATCTGTTCTCCCTGATTCTCGCTCCCATCCACGCTAGTCCGATCGGAGCTTGCGTTAAGTGTAGCTGGTACATTAAAAGGCTCGTTCTGGATAGTTGAAATTTCAGGCTAAATACATATCCGTAGTAATCCGGCTAGGATTCCCGGTGTGGGGGACTTAAATCAAAAAGGAAAAAATGCCACATTCTATACGAGATCTTCCCCAATTTGCCGGGTTCAATTCCTTTGGATACTACTTAAATTGATATGGCCATATCTCTTACGCCAGTCTCCAACTGCCGATTCCCACACGCATTCTACATATAGATAACATAACTTTTCTCTTTCGTTTGACACATCTATCAGGATTCAACCTATGGTCACTCAGCCTTTCCTCATGCCTCTCAATGGAAGATCACCTGGCTACCTCCTGCATCAGACTTTCTCCGGCTACCTTCCCATCTCATTTCTTTTATTCCCGACTGACGTCCTACTGCTTCGTGGTTACACACTCTGGTTACACACTCTCGCTTCATAGAAAAATGACCTTAGATTCAGGATCTGTCTTCGGACTCGGCTTCCCTCATCCAGGTAACTCTTCTCAGTCTGTAACCTGGATGGGTGTGATTCGGAATGTTATTCCGGCTACCTGCGATGGCGACGGAAAAGTTAGAGATGGACTTCTGAATCTATTAGCGAGAACACTATGACAGTCATTCCCTCCATGGAACAAACCTGTTGCTTGCGAGCTTGAGATAAGTCAGTCGCGGGACCAGTAATTAGCCCATATTTTCTCTGCGGTGGACTCTTCAGACCAAATGTTAGAAAACAAATCTTACGAGTTCCTATCTCAACTACGTTCTGACAGCATGCATCGTGCGCCAGGCTTTTGCGTCACGGGTGCCACTCTGTTCGCTGATGAAGACAGCATATGGGTTTACAACTTCTTAGATTGTGCGAGGTAATGACACAGTCGGTTCTATACGACATCTTCCCCAATTTGTTGTGTTGAATTCGTGGCTACTACTTAAATCGCCATGGCCCGATCTCTTACGCTATTTTCCAACTGCAAATTCTACTCATCGATAACCTGCCTTTTCTCTTCCATTCGACACATCTATTATGATTAAACTAAGGTTCACTCCCACTTTCTTAAGCTCTCTCATTGGTGGTCCATCTCATTCCTTTTATCTCAGACTGACGTCCTACTGCTTCACGGCTACACACTCTGTCATCGTGGCAAATCAACCATAGATTCTGAATCGGTCTCTGTTCCTTCAGGTAACTCTTCTCAGTCTTTATCCTGGATAGGTATGATAGGAACACTATTTCGGCTACCCACGATGGTACAAAAAAGGTGGGGATGTCTTCTGAATCTATATGCGAGGACACTATGGCAATCTTTCCATCAATGGAACAAACCGTGTTGCCTGCGAGCTTCTGACGAACCAGTTGTAGTCCCAGTAATTAGCCTGTATTTTCTCTGGATGGGACTCGCCGGACCAAAAGGCTGGAAAATATATCCTCAGGTTCCTATACTGACTACACTCTGACAGCATGCATAGTGTGCCAGAGTCTTGTATCGCCGTTGCCACTCCGTTCACTGACGAAGACAGAATATGGCCATACACCTCTTAGACAAGTCGCGTGTGATCTAGGGGTTCCTTCCAACAGTCTCTCAATCTTTAGCCAATCGGGTAATGAGTTGGTATCATATAGTTGATTAGAATCTGCCTTTTGGCAGGCCATTTGGTGTGTGCCGAAAAGTTCCAGAAACAAAATGGCCGAAATAAAGTTTCCAAACCCTTATGCATGCTGAGGCCATCACCCTAAAATGAGCAGTCTACTAGATTATGTTGACAGATGAGCTAAGAAAACATTTAGATATGGTGTGCAAATCTATAGTTATATCCTTACCATATCCACCACAGACAACTTGCCACGGCTGAACACCATAGTATTTGAAGCGGTAGCAACAGGCAGCATAAATGCGAAAGATGTTGCTATGGTTGCTGGAAGTGTCAACAAGAGTGGACTCACGTTCAGACGAATTGCCTAGAGATGGAGACCAATAGCGCATCAACACAATATAACATAAGACCAAAAATCATTTATAATGTAATAATTATTCTATTGAGTATGTTGAAACTAATTTGACTGGCATAAACAGACTCCTGTCAAATTATCTTCAAAATCCTCAACAGCTGGAAACGAGTTTTCATTGGGTAGAAATTACAGGTTTGTATACAGGAAATGGATAAATCCCATCTGGCAAGTATATGACGTCATCGTCACTTACGTCACATGTAGGACGATGTAACATTAATAATTTAAAGAAATTGTCTTCGTCATGAAGCTGTAATAATCCTTCAAGTGTTCGAATTCTGTCTTTGATAGATTTACTATTTAATAAACATTCTGTTGAATAATTTGAAATTAATTTGATCGGGCCAGCAACAGCATGCAGTCAAATTAGTTCCAAAAGACTCAACAGCTTACCTGTATGGTTACCTTGAAAATGGGATTCTGGGAAATCAGGGGTCAAAGTATATAAATCGATTTCACCCGTGTGCGGAGCATAGCTATAGATGGGAGAGGGTTATGTATAATTCACCTTTCCAGAGTATCCACCCATCATATGACGTCATAATCAATTACGTGATGTGTAGAATGACATCAAAATGAATGACATCATGAATGACGTCGATAAGTACGTCACAAACACATATTTGAAGACGGTCTATGCGTTGTTGTACAAATTGTATGTCTTTAATATTTAATAAATATTCTGTTGAATATTTTGAAACTAATTAGACTGGGCGCTGTTGCTGCCATAGGCAGCAACAGCACCCAGTCAAATTAGTTACAAAATATTCAACAGCTTCCTTGTATAGTTTTCAAGAAATTGATAGTTAGGGCATTCGGGGATCGATCAATCCCAACACGGCGAGGTGTGGGTAGAGCTTAGCTAGTAATGGGCGTGGCATAGCTAAAAATGGGAAGGTCCGTTGGATTCATCCATTGTTATTCAGGAGTTTGGAATTCATAAATCTTTCCATAAATCTTTCTAGAGTTGAAAAAATTCCGGTAGAGCAAATTTTCATGTAACTGAAATTTGCTTGGTTATAGACGTACGGTTGGCATGGAATGGACCGTTCCACGTTTAGCTATGCTTCGCCAATCCCTAGTTGACTTCCACCCACGCTTCGCCCGTGTTGGGATTGATCGATCTCCCTGACTATCAATTTCAAGAAATCTATACAGGTAGGCTGTTGAATATTTTGGAACTAATGTGGCAGCGACGGCGCCCCGTCAATTATTTTTTAATAGTAAAGACATACAATTCGTACACCAATGCTTAGTCCGTCTTCAATAATGCGTTAGGGTGTGGGTGGAGCTTAGCTAGAGATGGGCGGGGCATAGCTAAAAATGGAAAGGTCCATTTTGATACTAGGCCACTAATGAACCTTTCCATTTTTAGCTATGCCCAACCACACCTCACTCGTGTTGGGATCGATCGATCTCTGAACTCCATGACTATCAATTTAAAAAAAAATACACAGGTAAGCTGTTGAATATTTTGAAACTAATTTGACTGGGTGCTGTTGCTGCCTACGGCATGTTTATTAAATAGCCAAGAATTACAAAGACATACAATTCATACAATGTGTCGGACCATTTGAGATTTGGTGACGGTCTATATGGCACCCTTTGTGACGTAATGATTATGACGTCATCATACACGCGCTGAGCTGATTATGACGTCATACGAGGTCTGATGATGGATGGATACTCTGGAAAGGTAAATTGTAACAGAATGTGAAATCATATAAACATTTTTATCATATAAACTACATATTCTACATATCGTTGCAATTTTCATAGAACAGAGTGGAATTCATAACACATTCACAGCTCAGAAATGTTTCATTAGATCGCACAGGACCTTTCCAGTTTATCCACGCATCATATGACGTCATAAGCAGCTACGTGACGTGTCGGATAATCAATGACGTCATGAAAGACGTAGATAAGTACGTCATTTGCAGGCCAAGAGAAGACCTTTGAAATTTTACCACCGGTATAACTGGCTCGACTATCGTACATTATTGTACATTTTTTTAATAGTCTTTTCTTGGCCTGAAAATGGACATTCATCAAGACAGATGGAGTTTCTAGCCGGCTTGACCATCATTGGGTTAAGTTCGCACAAGAGTGATCATCAGTATTTCGGTATCTTGAAGGCAATTCAGCTTTCCAGAGTATCCATCCATCATCTGACCTCGTATGACGTCATAATCAGCTCAGCGCGTGTATGATGACGTCACAATCATTACGTCGCAAAGGGTTCCATATAGACAGTCACCAAATCTCAAATACTCCGACACGTTGTATGAATTGTATGTCGTTGTAATTCTTTGCTATTTAAGAAACATGCTGTTGAATATTTTGAAACTAATATGACTGGGTGCAGCACCCAGTCAAATTAGTTTCAAAATATTCAGCAGCCTACCTGTATAGTTTTCTTGAGATCGATAGCCAGGGAGTTCAGAGATCGATCGATCCGAACACGAGCGAGGTGTGGGCGGAGCTTAGCTAGAAATGGGCAGGGCATAGCTAAAAATGGAATGGTCCATTTAACATAAAGTTATTGATGTGTAACATAGCAACAACACTCTCGCTATAATACAAATGTGGCGTTGATAGCTCAACTCCTCTCGCCATTATTATGCCGAGACACGATATATCGGAAAATCGAGATTCTCCCTGAAAAATCATTTCCAAGACAAAAATCGTCCAAGCCTACTAATATATGCAGAACGGTAACTATTATTTTACCACTATTACACATAATGGTGCAGGATGTGCGTATACAAAGAAAGGATAAATCCACTCTGTCACTCGAGTATTGACGTCATAGTTCATGATGGCACATAGGCTTATACGTTGACGTCACAATCATAATCGACAGACAATTATCCTTTTAGAACCTGGAACATTTTGTCGGTTGTACGAATTGTATGCCTTTACTATATAAATCTATTGAATATCTTGAAACTAATTTTACTGGAAGCTGTTGCTGCCGTACAGCAACCAGTGAAATTAGTTTCAAAATATTCAACAGCTTACCTGTATAGTTATCTAGAAAATGGGATTCCGGGAAGTCAGAGTTCAAAGTATACACCTGTGCAAAAGTTAAGCACCACCCTATTTTTACGCACATGCGAGGGTATATTCATGTGCTATGAAGAAAGCAATAGCATAAACATTTATGTACCCATCCATCTTAGTGCAAGAGGTAATAATGCAACTAGAGGAATGCTGATTATGATGGTGGGGAAACACTGTATGTTTTTGTTTGAACTTGAAAACGAGGCCTGAATATGGTTACGTTGACACAACTGACAACTATTGCCCTACAGTTGACACACGTGGCTAGATTGTCATTAATGGTGTCTGAAAACGAAGTTTAACATCTGTGCACGAGTTTGAGACTGTCATTATTAATACCGGGTATATCCACCTTGTGCCTGGATGACGGCCTGGACACGACGTCTCATGCTGGTCACCAACCGACTGATACGCCATTGTGGTATTCGTTGCCATTCAAGATGGAGTGCGTCTGTTAATTCCTGTAGGTTCTGCACAGGAGGATCCCTCCTTCTCACCATGTTTCCCAGAATGTCCCAGATATGCTCAATAGGGTTCATGTCAGGGCTCCTTGCTGGCCATGGTAGGGTTTCGATGGCATTCTGGCGGAGGTATTCATGCACAGCTCTAGCACGATGTGGTCGGGCGTTGTCATCCATGAATATAGGGTGGGTTCCAGGTGCATGATTTACAAAATGAGGGACCACAACTCTATCCAGTATGGAATCTTGATATCTTTGTCCATTTAGTGTTCCAGGTACAGTCAACAGATCTAGCTTACAATCAAATGAGATGCACCCCCATATCATAACGGAACCTCCACCAAATGGAACTTCTTCCATGATGTTACGTTGGTCGTACGCCGTGCGTCTGGACCTCCATACACGAGTTCGACCATCTGTGGCATGAAGCAGGAACCGACTTTCATCGGACCAGTGTACCCGTCTCCAGGATCTCATGTTCCAGTGTCTTCTTTCGTTGCACCACCTCAGACGCTCCTCTTTGTGGTGTGCAGTGAGGAGAGGACGTCTGACAGGTCTCCTAGCTTTCATGCCAGCAGCATACAGTCTCCTTTTGACGGTAGACATTGACACTCTATTGCGCGTTTCCCATTGCTGGCTGAGCACTCTGCTGTTGGTGAATGGAGATCTCATAACAAGGCGTACTAGGGCTCGATCATCACGGGCAGTAGTCTTCTTCGGTCTTCCAGATCTAGGCCTGTCCTTCACCTCGTTAGTTTGCCCATGTTTTGCAATCAAACGACTGATTACAGTATGGTTAATGTTCAGCTGTCTGCCAATCTCTCTGCATGACATACCAGTGGTATGCATGCCTATGATTTGCCATTTCACACGATCACTTAACCTTCGTCTTGCCATAGCGGTTCACAATCAAGAGCTAATTCTCTCTGTACAAATAAACCACGGTCATGAACACAAAATTCCTAATCTTGTCGCCTAAATCTGTATGTAATGTTCTACACCCCAAACTGGACTTTTACATAACTGAACACGTGTGCTGTTTCCCGCCACGCACGGACATCAAGCGGCGTGAAGTCATGCATGCATGTGCATTTCGTACTTGGAATTATGTCAGCTAACGCGGGGACAAAAAGTATGGCAGCCTAGTTGTACCATCATGTTTCTACGTTCTATTGTTTTTGCTGGTGCTTAACTTTTGCACAGGTGTATATATAAATCGATCCCAACGCGTTCAACGCATGGGCGGAGCTTAGCTAGAGATGGGCGGGGCATAGATAAAAGTGTATTCATCCATTAAATGGTAACTGAAAAGAGATGTCACTGAATCCTGAAAAAAATGTTTGTATATCTAAGACCTGTGAAATCCCAATTTACTCCCTATATTAAAATTACTTTGTTGAACGATTTAAATGCAGTGTATTAATCTCTGGTCAAACAATACCGATAACGATAACGATGACGATAAACGCTTTCCAGGTTTAGCTATTCCCCCGCCCCCCCCCCCCCCCCCGTTAATCTCCGCGTACACCTCGCATGTGTTGGGATCGATCGATCTCTGAACTCCATGACTACCAATTTCCAGAAAACTATACAGCGCCCAGTCTAATTAGTTTCAAAATATTCAACAACATCTTTAGTAAATAGTAAAGACATACAATTCGTTTAGTCCGTCACCAATTATGCGTTCGTGACGTACTTGTCTACGTCATTCATGACGTCATTGACTGTGACGTAATCGTACACGTCACATAGTTGATTATGACGTAATATGATGGATGGATAAACTGGAAATGCCCATTCAGTACCGAGTGGTCACACCAGAACAATAAATCATCATGAAAAACATTGTATTCTATCAATCACATTTATTTACATGGATGCTATCGCTATAAGCGTGACAAAACCAGCTCTTGAAACAGTTCGCACGATGCCGATTTCTCAGCAGATAGTTATCTATCGTTTGTGGTTTGATCACTCTCACAATGATTTTATGGTAACTATTTTATAACGATAATCGCTATCTTTTATCGTTATCGTTATGGCGTGACAAGGTATTAAATCTCAAGTCACACCATAACGGTAACTATAAACGATAGCGTTAACCTATAAGCCTATCGATACATAGTTCCGTATCGAGCGGTCGATAACCGAGCCAGCCATTACAGTGATAGATTTTCCAAATAATATTCTCTTGGTCTGTAAATGGACATTTTCTATGAGAAAATTAAAATTTTCTTCAAAAGATATAAGGGTTAAAGGGTTAAGGGTTTATTAATAAGGTGTTAAATAATGTTTAGTTACCAAGGGTCTGGCAGTGTGGCTGAGACAGAGATAAACGCTAAAATTACTTTGCATTTACTAAGTTCTGAAAAACGCAAAACTTAAGCTGAAATAAGTTCATACGCTCAAAATACATGTCAGAATGATATGAATACATTGTAGTATGGACATAAACGCAGTAATATAGCAATAGCTCTATGTGAAGTTCGATGACCATCAGTCTGAGAGTTTAGCCGTAGAAGCGCTAAACACCAAACTTAACCCAGGTTGGCCGTCGTCAGCGATGACGTTATCTGGCGACGTGCCCGTGTATGTAGCCATCAGTTGAGTTGTGACATGTTTCAAAATGAATGTGCGAGTAGGCCTACATGCATATGTGTGTATGTTGAGTGTAATACGCTGGCTTCCATGCCGAGAGAACTAAATGATAAATAAGCTAAATTATAATCACCATTTGTGGAAGAATAGATAGCAATATGGTCACGCAAGCCGGACCACTGATGATTTCTGAGATTGAGACAGCTACAAATGTGATAATGAGTACGAGCAGCCAGAGGGACATGCTATCCAACGATGACAAACGTAATGAGACCAATTCTGAAAGACCGGATACCTAGTGGAAAATAAATAAATAAATAAATAAATAAATTTTGCTTGCGGTATACAGCAATCGACTTATACTGGTGAGCATATTTTAGCGGCCATATTTAAATGAGCATAAAGTCTCCATTACTGACAGATTTAGATGAAGATTACCTCCTATGTCGGTTTAAATGTAATTTTGTTTAATCATTTAAAAAAATAATCTTAAAAATGCGGACCAGAAAAATAGTGTCACCGCGAAGCGAGGTATCTCTAGGATATCCATGTTAGACAAAAGTAGCATGCGGCTTCTTTCGACCTCATACAGTGATCTAATGTACCCCCATCTCATGCGCATTCTTTCGACCTCATACAGTGATCTAATGTACCCCCATCTCATGCGCATTCTTTCGACTTCATACAGTAATCTAATGTACCCCCATCTCATGCGCATTCTTTCGACTTCATACAGTAATCTAATGTACACCCATCTCATGCGCATTCTTTCGACTTCATACAGTAATCTAATGTACCCCCATCTCATGCGCATTCTTTCGACTTCATACAGTAATCTAATGTACACCCATCTCATGCGCATTCTTTCGACTTCATACAGTAATCTAATGTACACCCATCTCATGCGCATTCTTTCGACTTCATACAGTAATCTGATGTACTCCCATCTCATGCATCTTCTTTCGACTTCATACAATAATCTAACGTACCCCTATCTCATGCGCATTCTTTCGACTTTATACAGTAATCTAATTTACCACCATCTCATGCGCCTTCTTTCGACTTCATACAGTAATATAATGTACCCCCATCTCATGCGCATTCTTTCGGCTTCATACATTAATCTAATGTACTCCCATTTCATGTGCATTCTTTCGACTTCATACAGTAATCTAATGTACTCCCATCTCATGCGCATTCTTTCGACTTCATACAGTAATCTAATGTACTCCCATCTCATGCGCATTCTTTCGACTTCATACAGTAATCTAATGTACCCCCATCTCATGCGCATTCTTTCGACTTCATACAGTAATCTAATGTACACCCATCTCATGCGCATTCTTTCGACTTCATACAGTAATCTAATGCACACCCATCTCATGCGCATTCTTTCGACTTCATACAGTAATCTGATGTACTCCCATCTCATGCATCTTCTTTCGACTTCATACAATAATCTAACGTACCCCTATCTCATGCGCATTCTTTCGACTTTATACAGTAATCTAATTTACCACCATCTCATGCGCCTTCTTTCGACTTCATACAGTAATATAATGTACCCCCATCTCATGCGCATTCTTTCGGCTTCATACATTAATCTAATGTACTCCCATTTCATGTGCATTCTTTCGACTTCATACAGTAATCTAATGTACTCCCATCTCATGCGCATTCTTTCGACTTCATACAGTAATCTAATTTACCCCATTTCATGCGCATTCTTTCGACTTCATACAGTAATCTAATTTATCCCCATCTCATGCGCATTCTTTCGACTTCATACAGTAATCTAATTTACCACCATCTCATGCACCTTCTTTCGACTTCATACAGTAATCTAATTTACCCCATCTCATGCGCATTCTTTCGACTTCATACAGTAATCTAACGTACCACCATCTCATGCGCATTCTTTCGACTTCATACAGTAATCTAATTAGCCCCCCCCCCCCCCTTCCCCCCCCCCCCCCCCCACCCCACCCTCGAGCACCTTCTTTCGACTTCATACAGTAATTTAATGTGCACCATCTCACCTTAGCCCCTTCTATCATTGCATATGATCCACCGAGCAGCCAAATTATCATCCATGGTACATTCCGATGCACTGTTTCCCAGTCAAGTAGAGTCACCAATTGTGGCGCGCTCGAGTCTGAAATAGAGCATGTAACCACATACTGAGTACCTATCGGAAGGTAACTCAATTCTGGGATCCGAACTGTCACTAAAATATATGACGTCATAATCAAATATAGTCCGAGTTCTAATCCGAGTTCTCTCACTCTGCACTATGCCGATTCTGATATGCTGACCGGCCTGACCGGCTTATCAGAATCGGCATATGGCGGAGTCGGAGAACTCTGACTAAATCAAATACCGTACGTCACTTTTTCATTGACGTCACAAACAAATCACGTATGTCCGTGGGGAAAGTGCAAACCGTCCGCCAGTAACAATTTGAAGTGCATGTCTTTAGTAAATTTATAATTGAATAACCAATATTTTGAATATTTCGGAACTAATTTGAATGGGAGCTGTTGCTATCATAGCCATACCTGGATATAGTTGCATTGAAATTGGGATTCTGTGAATTCGTGATTCAACGTGGTAAAATAGATTCAAATACGCGCAAAAAGTCGGCAGTGCTTGGCTAAAAACGGGCGGGGCATAGCTAGAAAATTCTTCTAGTGGCTACCCCCGATTAGCTTTATCCATAAATCGACCACATCTATGCAACTCTTTCCCTCCATGCCGTTGCCTGCCTGCCTGCCTGCCTGCATGCCACCTCCATGCCTGCCTACCTGCCCAACTGCTCTAGCCATCCATCCATCCATCAATCCACCCACCCACCCACCAACCCACCCATCCACCCACCCACCCATCCATCCATCCATCCATCCATCCATCCATCCATCCATCCATCCATCCATCCATTCATCCATCCACCCGCCCACCCGCCCGCCAAAACATTCACCCACTCACCCATCCATCCTTCCATTCCCCACCCACCCACACCCCCACCAATCCATCCATCCATCCATCCACCCAACCACCCACCCCCCATCCACCCATCCATTCTATCTCCTTTCTGTTATGGATCTTTCCCAACAATCTGCTCTCTCAGAGTTGTGTGTGTATATGTGCGCACATGCCGATGTCTGCGTGCTCCTACATATTATACGAACCGTCATTATTCCGCCAACAGAACACATTTGGTTTCTTAGCCGGTATGACAAACAGCAGCACGCAGATGAAGATGGCCGGTACGCTATCAGTGATTGTGCTAAATGAGAACACACATGGCCTATGCGATATCATTTTTTATACATACGGCGTCTTTTAACCGTTTAACACTCAAATTTGTTCAAGAAAAGTTCAATTTTCTCATAGAAAATGTCAATTTGTAGACAAAGGGAAGATATATTTTTGAAAGTTTACCACATGAATGAATGGCCAGTCATTCCAGTGGTAAATATATTAAAAAAAAAAGTGTCTTCTCTTGGTCTGCAAATGGCCATTTCCCAAGATCCCGATTTTTAGCCGACTTGAGTGTTAAATGATTAAAATGGTTTATCCTTGATTATTGCCTTCTTTAAAATTCTATTTTTGTTCAACCACCTGTTCGTCGTCGTCGTCGTCGTCGTCGCCGTCGTCGTCGTCATCTTTACGACGACTGCAATCATCACTACGTATTTATATAAGTGTTATAAGTATAAAATTTTGTATTGTCATATGTATCCGCCATTGTATATATGTTTCATGTATATGAAATGAAATTTATTACGCTCAGACCAATTTTACGTTGATACATGAGGAATATTTTAGAGTGCTTATTATACGCTATAGCCAGAGTTTATATATTTATATTTACTTATTATTTTCAATTTACAATTATCATCTTCAGTCATCCTCCTCAATTATCCTCAGTATGGTCATCATTCTTTGTTGTTACTGTTATTGTTGTTGTTGCTGTTGTTTTTGTTGTTGTTGTTTTTGCCGTTGTTGTTTTTGCCAGTGTTGTTGTTGTTGCTGTTGTTGTTATTGCTATTGTTGTTGTTGTTGTTGTTGTTGTTGTTGTTGTTGTTGTTGTTATAGATGTATCTGCTACTGTTTTTGTCGTTGTTGATACTGTTGTTGTTGTTGTTGTTGTTGTTGTTGTTGTTGTTGTTGTCGTCCCTGCAGCTGCTGCTGTTGCCATGGTTGCTATTATGGTTATTATTATTATTATTATTATTATTATTATTATTATTATTATTATTATTGTTATCGCCGTCGTCGTCGTCGTCGTCGTCGTCGTCGTCGTCGTCGTCATCGTTGTTGTTGTTGTCGTCGTCGGATAGGTTATTCCATTAAAGTGATTCTGATAAAAAATACAGTTTTCTCAATAGTTTCTTATTTCCCGCTGAGAAGGGCTTAGAGAACTTATAGTAGTTTGGGCGAATATAATAATATTTTGGGAGGAGTTTATGCGTTTGTATTTAAAGAATTCACAAGTGAGAGCATAATGGTACTCATCACCTATTTCATATTGTGTGCATAAATTACATTTCCTATTCTCTCTTAGTATCCCCTACCATCTTCCTATTTCTACTGGTAGTAATTATTACAAGTTCTAATATATATATATAAATATATATATATATATATATATATATATATATATATATATATATATATATATATATATATATATATATATATATATATATATATATATATATATATATATATATATATATATATATGTTGAAGATATTAAAGCAGAATCAAATAAGATACATAAGGTACTAAATGATCAATATAGACAACACTGGAATAGCGAAATGCAAAAATCATGCAAGGGAGAATCTTACAATACTTTCAAAACACAGTTGGAAATGGAAAATATATATATTTTCCATTTCCATCTGTGTTTTGAAAGTATTGTAAGATTTTCCCTTGCATGATTTTTGCATTTCGCTATTCCAGTGTTGTCTATACTGATCATTTAGTACCGTATGTATCTTATTCGAGTCTGCTTTAATATCTTCAACAGTTGACGTTGTCCATAGGTAGCTATGTCCTGTTGAGTCTAATATATTCCTAACCTGCACCAACCACTTATACTGTATATTATTGTGGATATAGTTCGTGAGCATGTATTTATAACGTAATGCTGATAATTGATTATCTTTGCCTGTCACGATTTTTAACCAATATATTATTATTCTCTGTTTGATTAAGAGCTAGAGTGGCATTTCACCTGTTTCTCCATAAATCATATATCGTGGTGTAGAGCGTTTTACTTTTAAGACGCTACGTAGAAAATTTTAATTCACGATTTCTAGCTGGTCGCAGTTTTCTATGCCTATGGTTTCACACCCATACAAAAGTCTTAACATGCAATCGATTGGTAGATTCAGTTTGCGCGCATTCATGATTAGCGCGAATGATGCCTTGCAGGCTTGTTCGGCTATGTATTTCTGAGCTTTTAAAAAATGACCGTTTGCACTAAATGTAATGCCTAAGTATATATATTCTTCACTGATCTCTATCTCTTCGTTGTTAAGATAAAATTTAAGTTTACTATAGTAACGCTCTGTGGAACCGAATACAATAACTTTGGTTTTATCAGCATTAACTTTTAGCTTCCATTGGTCTGCGTAGTTTCCCAATGTTGTAAGTACGTTCTGAAATTCTGTTTCTTCCTCTCCGATCAGAATCGTATCGTCTGCATATAGGAGAACTACAATTTTTATAAGTACTGTAAGTTCCACTTCGCCATAGTCTAGTTCGGTTGGTTTGCAGTTATTCCTTATGAGAAATTCTTCGAGGTCGTATAGATAGATTGAGAATAAGACTAGAGACAATTTTCCACCCTGTCTTACTTCTCCATCTGCACCCAAACCCCTGGCGAGAGTACATTATTTATTTTAAGCTGAGATTTTTTATGCTCCTATACATACAATGTATGACGTTAAATATTTTACCACGTATATTTAGTTTGCTTAATGTTGCCAGAGTCCAACGTCAATAAAATGCACAAAAAATTATTTTATGCTTGCTTTTAAAGATTTGTCTTAGGAATGCTACAGTAACTATATGATCAGCCGTCGAATGCCCTTCCCTGAAACACGCTTGCTTCTCAGCAAGCAATTTATTTTCTTCCATAAATATGTTTATTCGGCGGCAAAGAGACAGATGCAAATAATTTGCCCAAGCCGCTTAGCAGCGTTATAGGCCTATAGTTTTGCGGTTTGCTTGCGTTACTGTTTTGTTTATAAATTGGTATAATAATTCCGTGTGTCCAAGTGACTGGTATTTCTCCGCTATCTAAAACTCTATTGAAAAGATGTTTGTAGAGGTGTGTTATTAAAGGTTTTGTGGTTTTGATGTATTGGTTCGTAATTTCATCTACACCTGCCGATTTAATAGATTTTTAACTGTTTAATTGCTTTGTTAATTTCGGTCTCGGTTATAGGGGCATTTGGTGGTCCGTTGTCTATACGTATATCTAGATCTGGGTCGTTAGTTGGATCCATCGGCGTCTACTAAATCGCGTTCATTAATATTCTTAGAATTTTCATATGTAACTGTCATGTTTGCGTTACAAGGTGTCTTACTTTTTAGGTCTAATTAATTGCCCCAGTAGGCTTTTGGGTCTTTCAACCTCATTTGCCTTATTTTATTTCTTGACATACTTTTATACTGTGCAATATTTTTTGACATTATTTTTCTTGTATTCTTTACTGGCGTCCGGCATGCCACTTTTGTTGTTATCTGTTCTACTTGACTTGGGTAGCTCTTTCTAACATTGGTGTCTTTCTTCCTTGCCCAGTGGCATTCAGGAGAAAACCATGGGCTTAGTACATCTTTCCCTTTCCGTCTTGCACTTATTACCTGCCCTACTAAAGCTTTGTATTGCTGCGGTGGTTGAAAACTTGTGAAATACTGCCGGTTATTTAATTAGTTGTTTGTTGGTTTTGACCGTTTTGATTGATACTATTCATTAGTTTCATTAAACATTCTGTTTTCTGTTACCTTGTTCAAAGAACTCCTGCCGTTTTTTTCGTTATTCTCGCCTTTATTGGGGCGACCTGTTCTGTTCCGGATTGTTTATCATGCGTCTGCATTTTTTCTTGCTCACCTTGTCCTAGGCTAAAGTTTGTTTTCAGTGTAAGTGCAAGTGCGCAGTGAATATCTTGACAGGAGAGGACAGTAATCGACAACATCAAAAACTCCGTAATGGCTTTAAAAAGTGAGTACGATGCTATAGCATAGTCCATTACTGTTTTTATATTTAAAATTTAATTATGTGCCCTGTGTTTTTTGTCATTGCCTGTTCTGCCATTTAGGAATATACATTTCTCCATACTTGCAAAGCTCTAAGAGTTTTTGTCCGTGGTGATCAAGTCTGCTTTTATCCTGCGATACTCTAGTGAATTCAGCTGCATTTCATCCATGTCTCCCAAGTCTTACACGCAATTAAATTTATAAACGTGTGTCGTCTACCATATAAAATCTGGGGCTTCTGCGGTTTTTGCATTAAAAATCACCCATTATAATTGCAATGCTCTGTTTTTAGATGGTATCTGTACTTAATTCATTTCCTACTTCATCAAATGCTTCATCTGTTACATACTTTGAGCCCACATGTCAAATATATACGGCAGCCAATAATAACATCTTTGTCAAGTTTAGTACAATTTGAGGGAAAGGTGTAAACCACAGTACAAAATCACTGTCTGTTTCGAGTTCGCGTACATCGTCTGCTATTGTCTCATGGAGTAAAAAGCCAATGCCGCCCTGATTTGCGCAGAGGCATTTGTTCTGTTTTTCTTTG
>CM067370.1:120396714-120431805 GCA_034401795.1 Chaetoderma sp. LZ-2023a | reverse complement strand
GCCAATGCCGCCTGATTTGCGCAGAGCATTTGTTCTGTTTTTCTTCGGTATTGCAGTATATACCCTGCTATATTTACAGTCATACTCGTCAAGTTTCATTTCGGCCAGTCATAGTATGTGATATTTTAGTATAAAGACGTCCATGTCTGGATAATTTAATTTGGTTGTCAAACTTCCCACATTAAAAAAAAGAAATTTTATTCCATTTATCCTATTTACGGCGACAGTATCTATGGTATCGTCATTTGCTTCGGCGTCATCGTTGTTAATGTTGTTGTTGTCGTTGTCGTCGTCGTCGTCGTCGTCGTCGTCGTCGTCGTCGTCGTCGTCGTCGTCGTCGTCGTCGTCGTCGTCGTCGTCGTCGTCATCGATGACGACGACGACGATGATGCTGTTGTTGTTGTTGTTGGTGGTGGTGGTGGTGGTTGTGGTGGTGGTGGTGCTGGTGATATTGCTATTGTTTCTGCTGCTGTTGCTGCTGTTGTTGTTGCTGTTGTTGTTGTTGTTTTTCTTGATTTTATTGTTTTGGTGTTGGTTTTGGTGGTGGAGTTGGTGGTCGCGGTGGCGGTGTTGATGGAGGTAGTGTTTGGGGGTGGCAGAGGCGCCGGTAGTGCTGGTGTCGGTAATGGCGTTTTTGTTGTTGTTGTTGTTGTTGTTGTTGTTGCTGTTGTTGCTGGTTTTGTTGGTGTTGTTGATGTTGATTACGTTGGAGGTGATTAAGCTGGTGGCATTGACGGAGGCAACGTCTACATTTTCATTCTCATCCACATTAGCATTAGTATAATCATTCTCGTTCTCATCCACATTAGCATTAGCATAAACATTTTAATTTTCACCCACATTAACATTAGTATAAACATTCTCGTTCTCATCCACATTAGCATTAGTATCAACATTTTCATTCTCATCCACATTTGCATTAACATCGACGTTTTCCTTCCACATTGCATTAGTATTAGCATTACAAATTGTAGCCATGGCGGATGATTTCATAGTTATGATCACATTGTCAGCCTCATCATCTTCGTCGGTGATCGTATCATAGATTTTTCTTATGCTATCAGCAATAGTAAAGATGGCAGAGGCGTTGTATTTGCAGGGGGCAGTGTTGTTGTTGTTGTTGTTGTTGTTGTTGTTGTTGTTGTTGTTGTTGTTGTTCGTATTATTATTATTATTATTATTATTATTATTATTATTATTATTATTATTATTATTACCATCATTCTCATTACCAGTATCATCATTATTACCGTCATCATTATTATGGTTGTTGTTGTTGTTGTTGTTGTTGTTGTTGTTGTTGTTGTTGTTGCTGTTTTCGTTGTTTTCTTTCGCATCCTTTGGTTTATCTAGCATAGGGGGACATAATTGCTAGTTCATATTGTTCCTGTATACATAGTGCATGGGTTGCACAGCATATCCCTTACCCATCGAGGTTTTTGCGCATGGGACCTGGCATTCCGGAATTCTGACATGATTTGACGCCGGCGTTCACGAATTTCTTTGGGAAGCTGTTCAATAACACCGAAAGTTTTTCCTTTTAATGTCGCTGGTGCCGCATTCTTAACCAGTTCTCTGTCCTTAGTGTGACAGAAGCGCGCCACAATTGCTCTAGGTCGTGTGTTTCCGGGGCGGTATGCGCCGATACGATGCGCAACTTGCAGCTCAATATCTTTTTCAATGTTCATCATGTCCTTTATAAAGCCTTTCACTACAGATATTTTGTGCTTCGTGCACTTCAGAAGAGGTTACCGAATAAGCTTGAAATTGAAATCGTACGGTAAAACCGGACACTGTAATGGTCATCAAAATGTTGCCACTGAGGACAAAGTGTTCAATAAGGTCACGCTTTACATCTTTCGACACCTGCATATAATGTCTTGCCGCGTTGGTGCGGTGGAAGCGTTTGCTCGCTATGATGCTTAGCGCTTTCGTCGGTTGTGGGTTCGATTCCCTGTCAATGACAATATACCCTAATGCCACGACTGCTTGTATAACTTGTGTAAGCGCATATAATAAAGGATTCCCGTAGCCTAAGCACGGTATTTGACGCATGTGTCTCCTTACCACAAGCGTATATTGTCTCAAGCTTGTATGATTTCTGCTCGCAGAATATTTAGCAATTGTGTCACGCAATAGGTTTCTTAAAACCTCGTTTAGTTGTTTTCCTCATGTCGGTAGGTAACATATCGAGAGAATAGCTGCATTAATTCTCCATGTATAGAGCAATGTTGAGCAGCTGACATAACGCCACCAATGATCGGAAATGCAATGTTTTCCCAATCCAGATATGGTCAAAATATCCAACAGAACATTTCATACATAGTGTTCAGTATTGTACTAGCTGGCATGTTTCTGGCTTTGTTTTGGAAATATGTCAAGTTCTTTCTGAGCTGTACTGTACATAGGGATCTATAAACTCTTCTTTAGAGCGGGTTGAGAATAAAGGGAAGAGCTGGAGGCAATATCTGAAGCTATATGCGGAAAACTAGACTAATTATTTCATCACAGACGGGCTATATCTTACCCTCGCCCGTTAAGGTGGAGAGGGTAATGTGATCGGGTCTATCTGTCTGTTTGTCTGTGTATATGTGTGTCTGTCTGTTCATCTGCACTTGTATCTGAAAAACTACTGATCTGATTCAGCTTACATTTTAACACAAAGAAGGAATGCGCGGTGCAAGAGGATTCTTAGAGTTTGACCGTGATCCGGATAAAGAAACCCGGATTCGGATTAAATCAAATCTGGATCTATGGTTATCTCGGAAACTACTGGTCCAATTTTACTCAAATCTTTACACAAGAAAGCGCGCGACAATACACTAGGATTCGACAACTGTCGACGTGATCCAAAACAATTCGGAAAATCAAACGAATCCGAAAAATCCGAAAAAATTCAGTCTGCAATCTCCGATTGCTCTTGCCTTGCCTATGTGGAAGCTATTGGGAAAAGGATAGACTGTTCTGTTGGGAACGGACACATTTATATGAATAAGTTGAAATTTATCCAGGGTACAGCTTCGCGCCAGCACGGGCAGGAGTGGGTTATTATGGATAGTTGGAACCCATGGTTCTTAAATTTAACAAATTCACTGATCCGCCTGTGAAAACTAATGCGTATTATTACATCAAAATGGCGTTGAAACATTTTTTGAAAAATGAATTTCCAAAATTGTTCCCAGAGCAAAAAACAAAATCCGAAGGACAGCGCATACTCACATACAAAAAAAATACCTTACCATACTTGAAAGAACAAGGTTTACATTTATTCCGACTGAATCACATACGCACGCAGATACATACGTACATACATAAGCACACGCTTACGCACAGACTCGTGTCCTCTTTCTAGTATACGCCTCTCTCGCTCTCTCTCCTCCCCATCAGCCCACCATTTCTTCTGTTTCTAGCGACCCGTATTGTAATTTCTAATAGGCTACACTATACACTTTACACCTACCCTGCTTTGAAATACTTGTCCCATCCAGGCATAAACCACGGATGACGGAAAAACCATAGCAGTACAAGGACAATGCCGAAGGAGAGCACCGCGTATTCCGCAAACCTGCGACAATAAAAGAGTGTAGTACATAGTCTAATAGTAGGGCAGATATGTTAAAAGGATGTTCCATTCTGGCAGAATTTGGCATATAGGTTGTTTAAGGTATCCTAATCATAATTAGATGCGGTGCCACGTGATTCTAGCAAGGGAACCCATTCAAAATGGCGGATTCAAACTGGCCGCCTTCCCAGCGGAGAATTCGCATTACTCAAGCTCTAGACGGAGTAGAGAGATGGGATTAATGTCAAATTAGGGGTTTCATGGGTCAATCGTTATAATTCTACTCACTACAATACTCTAAATATGTAAATATCAATCCTTCCATAGCGAGCACATGTGTTTGATGTCAAAAGACGGTGGCTCTTTAAGATGTGTTATCTAAAAGATCCATCTCTTGAGAACAAAAGCAATATAGCATCTAGAAATAGTTTTAATTGCTTGATTTCTTAATATAGAACCAAGTAATGGTCGTTATAGATACATTCAATTATCCTATTAGAGTATGCAAGGCTATACATGATGCTGTTGATTGTTGAATCATGATTCACAGACGTCACACGCACTGTGCACCGCATGAGCACAACTGTGTACAAGGTATGTTGGAGTTATAGCATTTGCATCTGTCAGTGCAATTACTTTTGCAAGCACATTTCACGAGTTCCCGGCATGCCTTTGATGCGTCTGCAAGCAAACTCCATTGCGGTGACCAAGTGTCTCCATCTCTGACCCAACCCCAGTCAGCTGGCGATGGCGTTTTTGCATTTGCGTGGAGTGAGTGGCCCCACAGATGACCTGCCTGGAACGCAGCACGTTTGGTGTGTTGCAGCAGAGCTGCACTGGTCGGAGGAATGTTTTCTAGCTGCCTGTTGCCAAAAGCGAAAAGCCGTTTTCGTGCCTCATTGATCTTTGACAATGGTGATGTGCGTTTGTACA
Source organism: Chaetoderma sp. LZ-2023a (assembly GCA_034401795.1). Taxonomy (NCBI): domain Eukaryota; kingdom Metazoa; phylum Mollusca; class Caudofoveata; order Chaetodermatida; family Chaetodermatidae; genus Chaetoderma; species Chaetoderma sp. LZ-2023a. The sequence continues at coordinate 120,427,310 of CM067370.1, read as the reverse complement.
GTAGTACGACAAACCTCTCCAGCGTGTCCATGTCATTGTCACACAGAGACGCCGGGGCATCAGACAGTCACCTAAATAGTGACTTGAATAGATCTGAAGTCCTCCAAACTTCCCATGCTGTCTTCTTGCCAATCCCACAAAATGCAAACGCAGTGTCACACCCAGAGAAAGCATGCATAAATAGCAGTCCTTGTGACACTTTTGCACCCAAAACTGTTGCAATGCCATGAGCTGATACATAGCGGAAGGTCTTCCCATGGCCAAATGCGACCCAGAGATCACACCCATGAAGAAGGTTTGCTGTCCGTATAGTCAGGACTACGACGTCTGTATCTGTAGCACGAATTATTATTGTTCGATAACCTTGGTGATATGCATGGAAGGCGTGGAACAACATTCTACCATCTGCTTCATCTTGCATGCATGGCGCAAGTTGTGAGACGTCATGCGCTGGCCTCATTAGCACGTTTTCCTCACATATTGTGACGAGTATCTTTCCTTCTGGTAGCTCGAATGACTCCAATGTATGTGTAGGTGAAGAGGCCTGTTTTGTTTGCATCAACTCGTAGGAAAGTTTTCCAATTTTGAGGGAGTCTTGTACTCGATGCAAAACGAAGAGCTTCACCATGTCCCCGTAATTCTCTAGCGTGTGTCTTTAAGCTTCCCGCCTTATACACGTCCCATACAACATCCAATCTTTTAAACGTCTGTAGTTGTCTAGCAATGTGTGGGAGGAAGACGTGCTCTGCAAAATCTCCAAATGTGTTCACAACCACGTTTGATTTCTTGGGATCTAGATTATGCATCATAGCTGCTCCGTCAATGATCTTCACTTCAACCTCTGGACTATCAGCTGCACGAGCTACTAATGCTTCCAAACATCCCATCAGATCTGATTTGCTGCCTTGGCGCATAGCGTTGCTCTCAGCAAGTGATGGAGGCCATGGATGATTCTCATGCTCAAAGACTGAATCAAAGTCTCCGTCTCTGGATTGGCAGGAAATGTACAGTCTAGAGAATAACTGTACATCTCTCTTCATTGCAACAAGCTTCTTGTTGGTTCTGGTACTCTTCCTCTGATTTGATTTGAACAAAGCCAAATTGTTCTTTTGGATTGGGTCATATACCGATTTTGATGATACAGATAGTCGATCTGCGACGAATGCGTGATACTGTCTGATGCCTAGTTCTTCTGCTGTTTGGGTCGCATTCACTACATACTCAGACATAATGACATTAGTATCTAGAGTCACTAAGTCAAAACTGTCATCTAAAAATGGGTTTCCCATTTCCTCGATTGCATCAATAAGACAAATTGTGTTTAAAGCAAACAATTTCTGCTTACTCGAAATCTGCTCATGGCGACAGTTATCATTGATATTTCTGTGTGTATGTTTCACTCTTCGTACTCGCTGATCATCCTTCCTATTTACTGAAGAAAACGTGTAGACCAATTGTTTTGAGTAGCGAAAACTTGTTTCTAAAATGTTCCCCCCGGAACATGTGTGTACAAACGTTTAGCAATAATACTACTAATTTACAAATGTTACAACAACAACGACGACGACGACGACGACGACGACCACAACAACAACAACAACAACAACAACAACAACAACAACAACAGTAATAATAATAATAATAATAATAATAATAATAATAATAATAATAATAATAATAATAACATATTTTTCAGCATGTTTATCTATTTAGAGTATTGTAAAATCATAACCAGTGACCCAAGAAACCCTTAATTTGGCATGAATTTCAGCCCTCTAATCCATCTAGAACTTGAGTAATGCGAATTTTCCGCTTGGAAGGCGGCCATTTTGAATCCGCTATTTTTAATGGGTTCCCTTGGTAGAATCACGTGGCACCGCATCTAATTATGTTCAGCATACCTTAAGCCACCTATGTGCCAAATTTCATGCTTTCTGCCAGAATGGAACATCTTACCTCACATTTGTTACATATCCGCCCTACTATAAACCATTAACGGGCACACCTGACAGAAATGTCAATGGTTTTGTGAAATATCTATTTACATGTATAGTCTGGTGGCAGAGCCTTGTACCTTGCAAAATGCGGTACGTAGTTGTTTTCACTTGATTTTGTACCTTTGACGTGTTCTAATGGACCTTTCCATTTTTAGCTATTCCCCGCCCATCACTAGCTAAGCTCCACCCACACCTCGCCGTGTTGGGATTGATCGATCCCCAAATGCCCTAGCTATCAATTTCCTGAAAACTATACAGGAAAGCTGTTGAATAGTTTGTAACTAATTTGGCTAGGTGCTGTTGCTGCCTATGGCAGCAACAGCCCCCAGTTAAATTAGTTTCAAAATATTCAACAGAATATTTATTAAATAGTAAAAGCAAACAATTTGTACAACAACGCATTCAAATATGAGTTCGTGACGTACTTATCGACGTCATTCATGACTTCAATCATTATAATGCCATTCCACACATCACGCAGTTCATTATGATGTCATATGATGGGTGGGTACACTGGAAAGGTGAATTACAGATCTGAATGATGCCACCATGATACCTTTTGAGAAATCCAACATGGTGTCCAAGATGGTCGCCATGACACGAAACTGGCTATATTTTGCGCACACCCACCCACACCCAACCCCCCGGATGTAGAAAATTCTAATGTCAATGATAAGGTTTTGGGATTTAAGTAATCCATAATTTGCACTATCTCCGATGTGGAGTAATCCGAGTAACTCAGCCAGCGATGTCCTAGATGGTTCCCATAATCGCTCCTGCGAAACTGAAATTGTGAAATATCTTGACATCCAGACGACCAAAATGAATAAATCTGATGTCTAGTGCTATGTTTTTTGAGGATTTTGATGTCATAGCATTCAGTGTTTAGCACAGGCTAACTTAAAGGAATACTTTCAGTTTGTTTTCCTGTGTACAAGAGTGTTCACATTCCAAACCAATGGACACGACTTAAATTTGTTATATAACATTATCATGTGCAATCAAAATGAAAAGAAATTAAAACTGAGTATCTCAAAGTGTGAAATAAACTTTCAGCTCAGTACATGTAGTCAGCCGATGAATTAATGCGCCTCTTATGGATATGCTCAGAAATTGTTGCTACATTAAACAAATTGTAACTGCAATAATTTTTGTGTGTCGGTGATTACAATATTAGATTGATACACAGTTATTCATCTCCATCCTCTGATTGATTTCCCTCTTCATTTTGTCTAACAAACTTTATCCATTGTTGATACATGATTTATCAGTGCTTCTGTCACCATTGTCATCAAACACGGCTCATGGTTCTGGAGACAGCGCATGCACGGCCATAGCCAGTTTCATATTATGGTTGCCATCTTGGATGATATCTTGCAATATTCAATGTCACACCCTCCCCCACAAAAGTGCCAGAGTGACATCACTCAATAATAATGATACCTCAAAGGTATAAAATCAAGTGAAAACAACGAGGTATCGCATTTGCAAGGGGTTGGGATAAGATCAGGATATTATTAAAAAATATTTCTCTCTTTAACGGCACATGGTGTACCGAAAAAAATATTGGGTGTGGGTGGGTGGGGTGGGGGCACGCCCACCATTGCCATATCCCTGCTTCACAGCACCTAGCAGACTGATTTTCTAACGTTACTCACGACATTCTGCCGAGTTTATTATATTCAGTTTGAATGGCTTTCTTCATGGCAACACGATGCTCAGTTGACAGTATTCCACTAGAAGGCAAAGAAAAAGGAATGTAACAATTAATGTTACATATCGATAAACGCCAAATTTTGAATGTAAATTTATCGCGCGCACTCACACGTACTGACGCACGCTCGCTCGCACGCACGCACGTACGCTCGCACGCACGCACGCACGCACACACACGGGCACCAATCACTCACACACGCGAGCGCGTCTAACCCATACTTACTCAAGATATTAATTTGATGAAAATCATAAGCTAAGCTGTTGTATATTTTGAAATTAATTTCAGTTAGGCACAGCAAGAGCTCCAAATAAAATTAACTGCAATAAAATTACCAGAATATTCCTTGTATTGTAAATGAATATGTCTGCATCCTAATATTTGGTACCACATTAGGGTTTCATGCCCAAATGTTCCCGACGCAATAATCCGAACAGACGGACACACTCGTAAGCCCACCTCACCCACTCACCTACACCGAAAAAAGATTATTTGTAGGTAACACCAGGCGACTAACAGGCACAGTATCGACGTAGGAATAGCGAATGCCATCCAGCTGCCATACGTCAGCGGGCTCTCTAGTTCACGATTCTCATACAGTCTGAAATAGTATGAAAAGCTATGAGTAATTCAATCTATAGTCGTAATACAGTGAAATCTGTCTAGAATGGTCCTCTCCGCGTGGAGACAAAATATAGCGGGTCTTTTAACCATTTAACACTCATATCAGCCAAAAAACGGCGTTTGCAGTGCTCATGAGAAATGCCTAAAATTTACAGAACCAGAGAAGACTATTTTTGAAAATTTACCACTGGAATGACTGGCTCGATAACCGAGCCAGTCATTCCAGTGGTAATTTTTCAAAAATAATCGCTTGGTCTACAAATGAACATTTTCTATGAGAAAATATAAATTTTCTTGAAATAATTTAAGGGTTAAAGGGTTACGACCGGTTGTCGCGCGACTATCCGTCTTAAAGGATCGCCATCATTTGACCCAAAAATCTATAATATAAGCTGGATATGCTACAACAAGGTATAACTGGTTTTGAGTGATCATTTTTGGTCTACGATATATACATGTTTAACTCTATGCTTGATTCACCTTTCCAGAGTATCCTTCCATCATCTGACCTCGTATGACGTCATAATCAGCTCAGCGCGTGTATGATGACGTCACAATCATTACGTCACAAAGGGTTCCATATAGACGGTCATCAAATCTCAAATAGTCCGACACGTATGAATTGTACGTCTTTGTAATTGTTAGCTATTTAATAAACATGCTGTTGAATATTTTGAAACTAATTTGACTGGGTGCAGTTGTGCAATAGCACGCAGTCAAATTAGTTTCTCAATATTCAACAGCTTACCTGTGTGGTTTTTGGAAATTGATGGTCAGGGTGTTCAGAGATCGATCGATCCCATCACATAATATATCAATTGTAAAATGAACTAGGAGTAATAAAAGGCAGCCTCCTTCATAAAAATTACGAATTCTCAAAAGTGATTTCTATTTTTTATTGTGTAATTTCTTATTATGACAAAATGGATTATGCTCACTGATTCGTCTGACCGAATAGGATGACATTGGATGCAGTCCCGACAACCGTCCCTATGCCACCAATATTAGCAGCGTAGCACACGGATAGACATAAAGCCTTACTCAGACGATGGTATTTAGTCACGTCCAGTTCTACAAGCGTGTATTTCGATCTGAAAGGATCAAATAAAGCATAATCCTTACTACCTATGAACTGTATTGCAAGTATTAAATACCAATACTGTCTAGTTCGCTCATCACAGCTGCTGAAGGCTGTTGGAGTCATCTAGCCTATATATTATGCTACCTAGAAATAATTTAAATAATTTAGATGTAAAATAGGTTAGAGTACGATGTCCCCAAGTTTATCATAGTCCATTGAAAGACAGCCAACCAGTCTCTGCATGCCCCTCTGCTTATGGAACCAAGGAACGTCAATCATTTGGCGGCAAATGCTTTTTTGCCATAGCAGGTAGGTAAGGTGCTTGTTGAGAAGCCACGATACATTCTGTATGATGTAATACATATTAAGTTGGATATTTTGAAACCAATTTTACTGGGAGCTGTTGCTGCCTCTGGCAGCCATGGTAGCAACATGTACCAGTCGAATTAATTCCAAAATATTCAACAGCTTTCCTGTATGGGTTGTCGTGAAATCGTGACACTGGCATTTCAAGGGTCAAAGGGTTAAGTAAATGTCTTTGACTTCACATACAATGGATGAATCCGATCTGTCGATCAAGTATAACGTCATGATCAAATACATTACATATAGGTTGATGTCACAATCACAATTGACAGAAATACTCCGTCATGAAGCTAGAATAGTCCGTCAACGGTACGAATTGTATGTCTTTGATGGATTTACTATTTAAAAAACATTCATTTGAGCATTTTGAAACAAATTTAAGTGGGCGATGTTGACATTTTCATTTCATGGGCGCCCAGTCAAATTAGTTTCAAAATATGCAAGAGCTTACACGTATAGTTTTCTGGAAATTGATAGTCAAGGAGTTGAGGGGTCGATCGATCCCAACGCGGGTGAAGTCTGGGTGGAGCCTACCTAGAGATGGGCGGGGCATAGCTAAAAATGAAAATGTCAATTAGCGATACGATACCAAGAGAGGCATTTTGATGACACACGTAACATAGCAACGTATATATTGCCTATATGATATTATTTTATACTTACTTTGTCTGTTTAACATCTGATATAGGTACATTGTTTTCTGTATCGTGACGAGTTAGATCTTGTATCTCCTCTTTCAAGTCTACATCAGCGTCCTTGACTTTATCATCACCTTGTGGATCATTGCCATGCTGAACGGGCAAGGACTCTACATTAAGGAGAAATGTTTAGAAATGCATTTATCTAGTTCCGGTTCACTTCACTTTATGCCCCTCAAGGCCATAAGAGAGGGGCATATGAGTCTGGATATTTAGTGAATAATTCTGGCGGTAGTGTGCAATGAATACATTACATTTTAAATAAGATCATGCAGTTATTTTACAATTAAACCATTAGCTGCGTTAATTACGTATTGGAGTTCTATATTATCATTATTCAACTCTAGTGGTTATTACGCAGGCTATATTTGATAGTGCGATGGGTCTTTTAGCAAATATAAAACAATTTGCATACATTTCTTAGTTCTTCATTTGTACTTGTGATTTAGTACTGTGGCATATATTTTGTTCATACGTCATTGTATTTGCCGCATGGTTTTCCTGAAGCTCCGCCTTGTTTTCCTGATGATCCGCCTTGATTTCCTGAAGCCCCGCCTTGCTTTCCTGAAGCTCCGCCTTGTTTTCCTGAAGCTCATCCCTGCTTTCCTGAAGATCCGCCTTGATTTCCTGAAGCGCCGCCTTGTTTTCTCGAAGCTCTTCCTTGATTTCCTTATAGAAAACCAACCTGGTAGATGCTTGAAGCTGATTTTTCCAGGTCTGAACATACTGCGTTTATAATTTTTCCTTTGTCAGCTTCACTAAGCGATTTTGTTATGATCTAAGTCTGCGTATTAATTAAGTCCTCTTCTTCTGTTTCCTGAAGTATCGATTTTATTTTCAGAAGCCATTTGAAGTTGAAGTTTTGATCATTTTCCAGTTCTAGGCGGACACAGCAAAGGATCGATGACAATTTACCACAACCTTCATTAACCAGATCTGTCCAGAACCGTATCCTATTAGTTTTTATACTTATACTGAAGGTATAGCCACCAGTTTCGCCATACATCATCACATTTGGATGATTTTAGCTTTTCTTTACATGTAGCGCATATTTGAAAAATTGAATTGGCTCCGAACATATCTGGATTTTCGAACACCCATACTTCGGACCCAAATAAGATAACTGGCATTATCATGCCGTTGAATAGCGTACATTGGAGGTCATTGGAGGTCATAGCGTCCTGTGAATTTTTTTAGTAATTGGAACATAGCTTTATTTCCCTGTATAATATTTTTGTTTCTGTATGAGTAAAAACTGTTATTACTATGTACATCCACTTCAACACGGTTGCTATGGCCTTGAAGAGATTATAATGGATAAAAACAGTGATCGGTGACTAAGTAAAATTAGACAATCTTTTGGAACTAGGCATAACATTTTAACAAAAACTTTCTATAGAACGAATTGGTGTGTCACACTTTCATATGTTGACAATAGGAAACTCCAGTAAAGGGGCATGATGGGTGTTAAGATATGATATTTTGACATGACTGTAGCTATATATATATATATATATATATATATATATATATATATATATATATATATATATATATATAAATATATATATATATATATATATATATATATATATATATATATATATATATATATATATATATATATATATATATATATATATATATATATATATATATATATATATATATATATATATATATATATATATATATATATATATATATATATATATATATATATATATATATATATATATATATAGCTACAGTCATGTCAAAATATCATATATGATGGGTGTTAAGATATGATATTTTGACATGACTGTAGCTATATATATATATATATATATATATATATATATATATATATATATATATATATATATATATATATATATATATATATATATATATATATATATATATATATATATATATATATATATATATATATATATATATATATATATATATATATATATATATATATATATATATATATATATATATATATATATATATATATATATATATAGCTACAGTCATGTCAAAATATCATATCTTAACACCCATCATATATGATATTTTGATATATGATATATATAGCTACACTCATGTCAAAATATCATATATGATGGGTGTTAAGATATGATATTTTGACATGACTGTAGCTATATATATATATATATATATATATATATATATATATATATATATATATATATATATATATATATATATATATATATATATATATATATATATATATATATATATATATAGCTACAGTCATGTCAAAATATCATATCTTAACACCCATCATATATGATATTTTGACATGACTGTAGCTATATATATATATATATATATATATATATATATATATATATATATATATATATATATATATATATATATATATATATATATATATATATATATATATATATATATATATATATATATATATATATATATATATATATATAGCTACTGTCATGTCAAAATATCATATCTTAACACCCATCATGCCCCTTTACTGGAGTTTCCTATTGTCAACATATGAAAGTGTGACACACCAATTCGTTCTATAGAAAGTTTTTGTTAAAATGTCATAGAATACATAATTATGTTACTGTATATCTGTATAGGTTTATATTTATATGTACTTTCTGTCATTTGATTGTCATTTGATTGTGACGTTAGCTAACAAGTGACGTTTTTTTGCTAATGGTATCACATATGCGTACACACGCACGCACGCACGCACGCACGCACGCACGCACGCATATATATATATAATTTTTTGTCGATGCTTAGCTAACATTAGGTGGGTCATTGCTAAAAATTGATCCCTCTACTTGGTCACAAGGCTAAAAAATTGTCTGTCATATACATAGTGCTAGTACTGATTTTAGATTTTATGGCAGTGTTATGGTAGCTAGTGTTTGTTGACTTTAGGAAGCTACAACCGATGGTCTTCATGCCTTTATTTGTTCATACAGCATTTAGATAATTTTATCCGCGCATATTTCATATTTTTTTCTGTTTTATTTGTCATCGTTTTGAGAGCAATTTATATTTTTCAGTTAAAAAGGAGAATCGGATTGGCAAGTATTTTGTATAATTTTGCACGGAAGATGTATGAGAAAAAGTGCAAAAGAAACTATGCAAATTTCAGATAACTTACTTCAAATGCAGTGCATTTGGAATAAGTTATCTCAAATTTGCATAGTGTCTTTTGACCTTTTATTTTTAAGTCATTAATTGTGTATGTGCGGTTTCATTTGACTATGTGACTATCTGTTTTACGTCCTCCGCGAGTACCACCATAGAAAGCAAACATCACCAATGTTTGTGAACAAACAATTACATTCAGAGGGAACTGCCGGTGTCTAACCGTCTTCAACGATACCTTATTAAATGTATTAGACACCCTCAGTCGTTGTAATCTCCTCAGGAGTTTGCAATCGCAACATGGAACGTACGTGGTCTGACCGCAGCATCTAAATGACAGCAATTATGAACGGACTGCGAACACGATGACATCGGCACTGCATGCATCCATGCGACAAAAATATGCACATAAACACGACGTGCAGATTCCAATACAGCAGAAACACCGATACTCTTGGACTGCATCTTTAGTTCTGGATATGTTAGCGATTATGTTGCAGTCATTGGGATGGTCATGTCATTGTCAAATAATTGAACGATTAAATGTCGCATTTTAAATGGATATGGGCCAACTGCTGAAAAAGCCAAGGAAGACATCAGACCATGGAAATGCAGATGCGATCAGGGAATGGTTTAAGAAGCAATTCACGGATCCAGATGATGAGTCATTACACCACTTTGTTGATGATTCTAGACCATTACTAACATAAGTCGAAACAGTTGATGTTGAGAATGGCTAAGAAATAGAAATCTCTAAACCAATACCTGATATAATAAACTCCTCCTTCATGCAGCAGCTCAGCCATAGACGCTATTTATCACAACACAATTATCACTCTGCAAAAATCCAAGAAACCACATGGATCACCAGCAAACCTACGATCCATCGTTCTCCCCAGCAGCATCCGGAAGATTCAGTGTATTGTTACTTTGTGCCACATCCAAGAACAGATAATTGTCTCATTGAATCTTGCGGGAGCGCCTTTAAATGAGGACTCAGATGTGCAGATATTATGTGGGCGCAGAGAATACTCATAGCTGTGATCATGTCCAAACACTGGGATTTTCACAAGAAAGGGAGTACGCGCAAAGTCACTGATGTGCAGTTCTTCTGACATTGCTGCATGATCAGATCTAGCATACGTATTGGGTTTTAAGGATTTTGTTGCAGTTTTTATCTCAGACATTGTTATTCCTTGGGAAGGTATATCGTTGTTATTCTTATTTTACTTGTCATTAAGCTCCAATAAGGGGTCTGCATTGCTATTTCGCGCTATTAGCCTGTTATTCGAGTGGTGGGTATTGTCATATGCATTACCCACACCGGGGGTTTCTATTGGGATAATGAGTGAACCGGTCTCCTAATCAATCTATATGTTTCCAGATTTCCTTTATGTTGATATCTTTTACTGCTTCATGTTCTTGCACTATATGAGGTTTGAAGTATATTTTCATGTCTTTTAGTATTTTCTCTACTGCATCCCTTTTTAATAGGTGTTGTACGTCATACCTTGGATGTTCCATGTGGGTTTTAATAGGTGTTGTACGTCATACCTTGGATGTTCCATGTGGGTTTTGATAGGTCGTTGACTATTTTTACAATATATGTATTGGGATTCCTGGCTAGGAGCATTAGGTATACAAGTTCTTCGTTTGCAGCGTTATTGTTCTCGAAATTATGTGGGATATCATTTACCATGAGGTGAGTAATCGCATTGCTTATTTCAGCAATTGTTAACACCCTTTGGAATGAAGTTTATTTTCACTTGTGTTATTTTCCCGTTAGGTGGGGTTTATTCCGGTGCCAAGTGTCTCCTATTGGTTTCCACTTTAGTTGATGCTTTAAGGTGGCATATAATTTGGATGTAACTGGACCAATAGCCTATGGATATCTGCATATTTTACATTGATTTGATGAACATGCTGCTTGCTAAGTAACGGTTTATTGCGCTGCTGTCCAGATTATCATGTATCAATGCACAGTGACCCAGACTATCCTTAAAGTTCTAACTTTGGGAAGAGATGCACAAAGAGATAGTTTTACAATACTGTGACATTTTTTATGTGTCGGTATTGTTTCTATGTATCTGCTAATCTTCCAAGCAGCTATTGTGTGGGTTGGGGTGTCTAAGTATTCATCAGTGTCTTTGTGGATAAAGTATTGGCGATTTCTTATCCAGGAATTAAATTCATCTATGAGGAGTATATTGTAATTTTGTTTGCATTTTGTTATGTTTTCTTGAAGATTCATATACTAATTATAATAATAGTTTAATTGCAGTGGAGTGGATATGGTAGGTTTCTAAGGATACATCCTTATATGACCTCATATGACGCTATAATCAACTACGCGACGTGTAGGAAGACGGCATGAATGATTCGAAATAGTCCGTCTTTAGCGACTAAATGACACGTGTACGAATTGTATGTCTTTACCATTTAATAAGCATGCTGTTGAATATAATGAAACTAATTTGACTGGGCGCTGTTGCTGCCATAAGCAACAGCATCTAGTCAAATTAGTTTCAAAATATTTAACAGCTTAACTGTATAGGTCTCTGGAAATTTAGTCATGTAGTTCAGGGATCGATCGATCACAACACGAGTGAGGCGTGGGTGGAGATTAATTAGAGATTGGCGGGGGAATAGCTAAAACTGGAAAGTTCTATTGGGTTTTAACATGTTTTTGCATTAATTTTAAGACTGTCATGAACTTACCATTCTCAGTCTGTCTGTTTTTAATTTGTTCTAAGATGACATCCACAATAGGCATCATCATAATTGTTGCGGCTGCGTTACCAATCCACAATGATGCAAACCATGTGGGCACCATAACACCGAATAGCAACCTGAGAAAAAGAATAAAATATGCTAGAAAAATGTATTGTATCTCCATGTGTAACGAGAGGACGTGATGTTTCAATATATGGGCAAAATATAAACATAAAAGTTTTATTCCTTTCAGAAGACAGTATTTCCAATATGCTGGCTGTGACTGTAGCGATATTTATTAATCAATTAGTGTACTTGATATTTAATTTGATCAGCCACATCGGCTATTGGAAGGAAATGCCGTAAATTTGTTAGAAATCGATGCTATCATGTGATGGAAGAAGAAGAAAAACTAGAAGATAAAATTGAAGAGAGAGAACAATAAAGAAATAGAAATGCGACGGTGGCGATGGCATATCTCATTGAATAATTATCCTACTTATCCTACGACATTACCATCTTGGCTCCGATCCAACTAGCATGAGAAATCTTAAAGCAGACCGCTTAGGAAGGTTCCATCTCTGAGCTGCACTGGCCAACATCAGCACAGCCGTTATCAGTACTGTAGCATCCTATGTTTAAAGCACGAAAAGTATAATTAATTGCTTAATCTTATATTTTAAATAATTGTGTTGTCACAATATCTCATCCCAAGATGGCAGGTGGCTTCTCGAATTGGCTTGGCTGTGAGCTAGGCAACCAGATACAAATGATAGTTGGAGTGGATATGGTAAGCAAGGACACACACACATGCACGCACTGACGCACACATGCACGCTGGTGCGCATGTATACACGCACGCACGCACGCACGCACGCACGCACGCACGTACGCACGCAAGCACGCAAGCACGCACGCACGCACGCACGCACGCAAGCACGCACGCACGCACGCACGCACGCACGCACGCACGCGCGCACACATAAGCGCTAACACGTACACACGCGCATACGCATACGCTGGCGGACGCGCAAACAGCAGCACACCCTACCTAATCCAACACATCAATAACATTACTCTCCGATTCAACTCATCATATGCGCATAATACCCTCACTATATCTCTTACCTGTATATAGTAATTAGCTGTCTTGCTCACAGATATGATTCCCAGCGTGGGAAGAAGGAGGACTGGAATAAGACCTGTCACATTTATTGGCACAACTTCTGTGATCCAGAACGCGCCCATCAGAAGTATTATATATGCACATCTTGATTCCTGGAAGCAAGGGTGCAATACAAGTATTACGTCTCCTAAGTGCCAGAAAGTCCTAGTTCTTTAAGACAGGCAGTCGTTATTCACCTGGTTTAAAGGACCACCAGCTTGTGACCACCCCATGCGACCATCATAAGCAATTCGTGTGATAACTATAGCTAAACATATCTATAACGAACGTCTGAATTTGGGTAAAAACACATTGCAAGAATTCTTGGCATGTAGAAATATTTTTGTGTGAAACAGTCCAATTGCACCCACGAAATAATATGGCGATCTGTGCGAAATGGTGATGATTTCGAATTATTAATTTGCATCATCTTGACTATTGTGTAGTTTTTAATGGAAAAAAAAAATTGTTGTCATCTGACGACATGTATTAAAGAAAATCACAAACGTAAATTAGATTCCAATAAAATCGCCAAAAAATCGGTTTTACCGTATTTTATGAATTAAAAAAAATTGAAATTTTCACAACCTCTATCAATTTTAAAACAACTGTTAAAATCACTGATTTTGGCACCCCGCAAAATTCACAGTAGGCCTATGACGTCATCGTGTAAATCGTCAACCACGTGGTTTCAGATTGCACCACATGTGTTTTCAGAGTAGAATACACTGGTGTCTAATAACGTTACGAAGTGGTGCATTAGCTCTGATTCAAGTTCTAATTTAACAATAGTTTGTACCTCATTAATGTGACGGTAAATGAATGAACTGACATATAATTGTGAGCTATCCCCCATCAACAACAAAGTACCATTCATGCGATGACGTCATGCCACAACAATCATTCACGTGATGACGTCACTTCCTGCTTCTCATGAAAATTGACGAAAGTGACATTCCATTTTGAAATTGACTATTTAAGAAATGGAAATATGCGAATGTTATATTTTATTTTAATTAAATTATACGAGCATTTGGCGCGTTTTGACCATTATCTGTCTGTGTTCCATTTCAAGGAACCGTCAAATTTTGCTGCAAGAGACAAATGGTCTCTCAAACTGCTTTGTGCAAATAGATGGATCAAATCGGTCACTCAGGTATATAACATCATAATCAAATACGTCACGTGTAGCCTGATGTTACAGTCATAAATTTTGAGGGCGTATTATGACTCCGTTATTAGGTACGAATTGAATGTCTTTGATAGATTTACATTTTAATAAACATTCTGCTGAATCTTTTGCAAACTAATTGGACTGGAAGCCGTTGCATTCATATGCAGCTAAATTAGTTTCAAAATCTGTAACAGCTTAAGCTGTTCAGCATAACGTCATGTATACCGCGTTGTTCCTGGTGCCAATGAAAAGACTCCATAGCTACAGCGTGAAGAACTGTGTTTTAGGGTTCTTCCAAAATGTTTTTGCTGTTTTAATAACTATGTTATATGCTGATCATAAATTAGCCGGGTGCCACTTTGAGAAGCTTAGGGACATTGTTTTATGAGTGGTCTAAATTGGCCCCATCACTCGTACTATTTTATATGTGAAAAATGTCATATCTCTTTACACCTATGTCATATCCCATATCAAAATGACTGCAAGCATGCCTAGAAGTCAGATATGATGTTCTCTCATAGATCGGAACATCACGGGACAAAATCGCTAGGCATAATTAACAGAAATACTTAATATTGAGTAACATTCTAGTAACTACAAACCCTCCATTTGGCATAGATTGTAGCTGTTGGCATGCCATTCTAAAAGTGTGTTACATAGGATTGTAGTAATTGTTCCACTAGGGTTAGTTACTTATTTTTGCATATGTTCGTACTGTACTAGGATTTAACGCTTAGAAATCTCAAGAGATGTAACTCCTTTTAGACAAAGATACCTATTTGAAAGCAATAAAACTGTATCACATCACGAGCGGACATGTACTGTAAGTAATCTTTCAGCAATACACGTACATGCTTATCTACTGTGGCATTGATGCCCATTACAGTTCTACACGGTCTGGTGCCTGATATTGTTAGGCCACATGTCAGTTGTTGTTGTTGTTGAAAGCAGAAATGAACAAGGAGTACAAACACATATATGTGTTATCACATACTATAATAATACTGGATGCTCCATATATTGTCAGTTTCCCCATTCCTGAACTATGACAACATCAGCTTCATGTGTAGTTCATAGATTATGATTTTCTTGGGTGGTACCACTCGCAATCTCTATTGGAACAGGACCGCTGCCTTTTACAACGCGTGTGTTTCAATTAAGGAGAGGATAGGTGTTGAAGTTCCTTCAGATGTTGCCAAATGATATTTATCAGCTTAATTTTGTTCTGTGTTACAGTCAGTATAGCATTCTGTGGCGGAGGCGGAAGAATGGTATGTTCATTTAGTTGATGACATCTGCTTGAAACTCTTGCGCGCTGGCTATCCTTGTACTAACCTTTATACTGTATTTGCATATCTTTCAGACACATGATACACATCACTGTTCTGTAGCTGACTGCTAACATAATCTACGAAGTTTGTAACAAAGTCCAAAGCTATGCCATTTGCTGGCCAGCATATTTCCAATAGCAGAGCACAACCATAAATGATAGTAGCTTGTGCTTTTTGTGTTTCAAGTTTCTTCTTCACACTATGTTTGGTCTTAATTGTGGGCATGTCTAAATTGACTTCAAATATTGACGTTGGTATTGGTTACAATTCATACTCCATAATGTCCTTGCTGTTGATCCTTCGTGCTTGTTGTGATCCTATCACTCTGGAGTAGATACGTTTGTGTCACAGACTCGTATTTGATCAACCTTATGGACTATGATCTGCGGTTGACTGTTAGTATCTTTTTTGCTTCTATATCATTGATGAGTTGGCTAGTAATATGCAAACTCAGAGCTCATCTAGATAGCTCTGATGGCTAAATGGTGATTCCTATGATGCTCTCTGGTCCATGTTCATACTTCATAAAGGTTGTTTCAATGTACATATCGGACTAAATTGTATTACAAATGCCAGGTCTGTGACGCATCACATGGCAGCCTTATAGAAACGCTATAAACATCTCATTTGGGGAGGTTTTCCATGCACCGTGGATAATAAAAACTTTGCCTGCCATAGTTGAAATGTGCTACAGCCAAGAAATAGGGTAATATTGCTTTCACTGCCCGTAAATTCAATGGCCAGTCTGCTTCTCGCTCCGCCCTCACGAAGGTCATCATGACTAGCTTAGATGTTCGAGTTTCACCCGCTCTGACATCCCGTGTTTTTACTAGATCTGCATGACTTCTGCACATTCTAGAACCCACGCAATGCTCTAAAATTATGTGTGAATTTCCTTCCAGTGAGCATTTTAACACGCTTCTAAAGACACCCTCCATGATAGATTTTGGCCCAGAATATGACATCAAAGAGCCAACTGATCCAATGAAACTCATCAGCATGTGCATTCATCCAGGCCGTGGTATGAAGTTACCGAACATGTTTGGATACATCCACATGACAATGATATTGACACGGTACAGTTGTCGATTTGTAGTAAATACAGTGACTACCTTTTCAGTTTGTTCTGTTAGGTATTTGGCCACAACCATGGTAGTCATTATTGTGGCTGGGTCTGAGGATACCACTGTGACTACCGTTGCTATCATATGATCGTAAGATCATACATAGCAATCGCATTTCCATACAAACACGTTAGTTTATGCCACCCGCAACATATTTGGACTCCAAATCCGGTGCAATATAGGTAGACAGATTGTTATCCCGTCTTACACGCTATCTTGTCGATTTAATGAAATAAATAAATTACTTCATGTCAATTATAAAAGTGTAGGGGATATTTGTAATCGAGATTTACACTTATACAAAATTATAGCAGTTAGAGTTGAGATAACTATATTGGTTATTATGCTTAGGTTATAATCTATGTAGAATTAATTATTTATAATATGTATGGCATCTCTATTGTGTATCCGCGTGATCCAGACGGATCACGATGCTTTGTGTGCGTGCGTTAGGATCGTCGCCTCGGCGAGCATTCGGTGGTTGGCCTTCGCGAGAGTTAGTCTCGCCTTAGCGAAATTATGATGTAGGCAGCCATCGTCTCACGTGTATATAATTCTATGCCGGCCATAAACACCGGCATGGCTGTGAGAATGAAGAGGCAAATGTGAAGTTTATTTAACAAAGTGTGCTTATCAGCGATATAAGCAGTCATCATACAGATTCATAAATAGGTATGGGCGCCATCTCAGTTTTTAGGCCCATCAATAGTTAGGAAATCTTCTAAACATTTAGAATTCACATTTCTCTAGTCAATACAACGTTTAGGTTGTTGTCACAATATGAACCTTCATACAGGAATCGCTCCATGACTTTGAGTCATCACAATCGTCGACCGCATATGTCCTGGTACTATCATCCGTAGCCAGATCTCCAGCTCCTGGTAATATCATCCGTAGCCAGGTCTCCAGCTCCTGGTAATATCCTCCGTAGTCAGGTCTCCAGCTCCTGGTGATATGATCCGTAGCCAGATCTCCAGCTCCTGATATCATTATCCATAGCCGGTCCCCCGACTCCTGTTACCATTATCTGTAGCCAGGTCTCCAGCTCCTGTTTGCCATTGCTCGTAGTCAGATCTCCAGCTCCTGGTCATCGTTAACTGTCGCCAGATATCCAGCTCCTGGTTAACATAGTTGTGGGCCAGATCGCCAGCTTCTGGTCGTTTGCAGATCAATCACGACGTTAGCTTCTGGCGGCTCGTGGACAGTCACATTCAACCTTTCAGATCAACTTATATCGCAGGATAATTTCGATCGTTTATATTATTTGTGTTGCGCGTTCGTCCTGGTGCATCCACATCTTTCCGTCATCTTCAATACAATGTCAGAATTCGTATTGTGATCATCTTCGTCAGGAGGACCCTTTCGTCTTCAAGCCCCAAAGAAATGACTCTTTCCATCGGGTATTTATAACAGCTATACTACATTCAGGTCGTATATTATTGATTTATTATATATAAATTCTGTATTGATTGTCGCTATAATAATATCACGTCAATTAGGTTGATATCTCAAATTTAGATTCCGAACCAACAACAATTAAGCCTAAGTTCTAATTGACATAAAATCATACATGCTGCCATAAAGTCAAGAGATTATCCAATGGTCCATATCTATCCCAGGTTCTAAATGATTCAGTAGTCGATAGTGGTCTACCCGGATCTCACCTTCCATTAATTAAAAGCAGTTATGATTTCTGAAGTGAACTAAATCGTCTGTGATATTTTTTTAGGATTGATTTAAGTGACATCGGATCAAAAAATCGATTTGATGTGCTTGATATCAAAACACAAAGAAAGAACAGAGATTGGAACAGCCACGATCAGTCCAATATGGATGGATAATGGTCGTTTTGATCTAGAGGTGGCTTCGTCAACATAGGGTTCTTGTTTCGTTCAAATTAGTTTACAAATGTTCAACGTAAGATAATATCGATAGAGGAATTAATCAGTTATAGATTTTGAAACCATGGTTCAATAGAACCATTTATCTCCATATAGTACATAAATTATAACAGTTGTTTCAATCGTGCAGTACCGTTTTAATTACATAACACATCGCAGAAAGCAAGCAAGAATGAATGAATATTAATTTTTCAAATATGTCTTTGTTTATTTCTTCTTAATTACACCCATCTTTTGAATCAATAAGTTAAAGTTCAAATGCTAATGCAGATCACTCTTCCATACATCGAGCCAAGATAAGGAAGTGTTGGAATTTACATCAAATCGATCCTATACGCTTTCCTTCGAATAAAAGGGTTAACCATTCATAAAGGAAATCATTTAGCTACCCATAGACATCTATTCTATTATTTCCATATTGGGTTAAGCGTTTTGGCAATAAAATGTCCGATAATCATTTGATTAATGACGTCATAATCATTACTGATTTTTTGTCTTTGGATAAAACATATCGGTGTTTCGCATCGTACAGTCATATGATCCACGCCAAACGATAGCAAACTCCCCTACACCACGTCGATACGTGGTATGTAGATCGTTTTTGTGGCTGGTTTGAATGTATCGCATTGCTTTCCCGACTGTCCTGTATTGAATCCTCCAAATTCCTGTGTATCGG
The DNA here is from genome assembly GCA_034401795.1 of Chaetoderma sp. LZ-2023a. NCBI lineage: Eukaryota > Metazoa > Mollusca > Caudofoveata > Chaetodermatida > Chaetodermatidae > Chaetoderma > Chaetoderma sp. LZ-2023a. The sequence continues at coordinate 120,407,588 of CM067370.1, read as the reverse complement.
GATCAGGGTGCTATAGTTTTCATAAACACAAAATCAATAGCAATTGCTATTTGTTGGTATACTAAGATCCTTAATGGTAGAAATGTACACTTTGCCTCGGAAATTGGCATTGGTGTCGGGTTTCTGGTTCATTGTATCGTTGTTTAGTAACTGCTGTGATGAGTTTTTCTTTCATTCCTTCTTTCCTTAGACGCCTGATTATATGTGGCTTATAATCTTAATTAATGGTATCCTGTACCTTGGTTCGACGCAGTGCATGGGCATGAGTTGAAAACATGCCATTTGATGAGGAGATAGTGGCATCACAATTGTCAGCAATGATTTGTATTAATCCAACACGACTATCTGAAATACCAGTTAGCTTAGATTTGCTGGTTGATGCAGCATCAGCGTATGTTTTAAATATAACAACTTCATCGTATCACACTGTTATACCAAACTCAAAAAGTTATTTAATAAGACGCTTCTCCCTCTTTAAAGCCTAATGCTATTTGCAGACTAGTGTGTCTGTATGCAATATTGCTGGTGCTAATCTTGCCTATATTAACAGCTGGTAAGGTGGAATACAATTTGAAGATTCATTTGAAAATAATATTTGTAATGTTGAACTAATGTCGGAGATAGCACCATTTAAGTTAAGTCTGGTTTTGTAAGTGTTTTTGTCATATATTTACTGCTTTGTTTCAAGGACTTTTCTTTCGTAATATTCTCTAGGGCAAAATATTTACAATCCTCAACACCTTCCAATAATCTTGGCGAGGATGATGCCTTGCTAGGAAATACAATCAGGTTGGCCACTCCATTTCCTGATAATACTAGCAGATCATAGACTAAATATCCATGTAAGCGTTTAGCCAACTTCCATCTGAAAAGGTGGCTACACATCAATGGAATGTACATTTTAGTCAAACCACAGTTAGTGTCACGAACGATTGATTCAAATGCGATGTCATGATCTGCTAGTGATTGATGGCCATTAGCCTTATCTGCTGAAGCAATGGACCGTTCTAGTTTTAGCTATGGCCCGCCTATCTCTAGCTAACCTGCACCCAAACCACGCTCGTGTTGGGATCAATCGATCCCTGAACTCCATTATTATCAATTTCCAGAAAACTATTATAGGTAAGCTTTTGAATATTTTGAAACTAATTTGACTGGTTGCTGTTGCTGTTGCCTATGGCAGCAACAGCGCCCAGTCAAATTAGTTTCAAAATATTCAACAGCATGTTTATTAAATAGTAAAGACAGTTCGTACATCAACGCTTATCCCGTCACCAATTATGCGTTCGTGACGCACTTATCTACGTCATTCCTGATTATGATGTCACCCTTCACGTCACGTAGTTGATTATGACGTTTTATGATGGCTGGATAAATTGGAAAGGTCCATTGACCGAGGAGCCATAAAGTTCCTCTTACAGTCCTGATGGTATTGAGCATCTGCCGCATGAAGATCACTAGATGCTCCTTGAACCATAACACACACTCACTGAACAATATCACCATTACATAAGTCACATACATCTAGTATAGCTTGTATAAAAGCTTTCTTATCTGACCCTCGCTCAGCAGTTCTACACTTTACAACTTGTCGCCAGCAATCTGGATGCTCGGAGGTGGGGGAGGGCGTTGTGTGTGTGCGTGCGTGCGTGCGTGCGCGCGTGCGTGCGTGCGTGCGTGCGTGCGTGCGTGCGTGTGTATGTATGTGTGGGTGTGTGTGTGGGTGTGTGTGGGGTGTGTGGGCCGGTATCGACCCAGCATCGGCCCAGTAAGCTGCATTATCAGGGTGGTAGTTCTGAACGTCGACTTCGTTTTTGCGTATATACGGCTACCATTGAAGACAAGCAACGTTTGATATGTGTTTTGTAGTAGAGATACAATATTTATGACTGAAAAACGGATAGGTTGTTTGATTCGGTAAATTTCTCTTCAAAATGAACATGTGAATTGCCACCTCGCTGTTTTACTAGCCTCGATTACACTCTTAATTCTGACAAATCCAGAAGTTGTTAGTTTTGAACACTATCCCTGCACTTGACGTAACAACTGTGTTATAACTGGACCACCTCAGGAGATGTCATTCTATGGCAAGCATTACCATTAGTACTCAATATAGATTCACAATATTAAACTAAATAAACTGTGGTTATGGCATTCAAAGAATGGAAAACATGTGTTTGTTATGGCGTGTCATTTAAATGTCACATATATTCATTGAAATACAATAAATGATACAAGCAGACGACACAAAAATTAGTTATAAATTCAGTAGATAGCAAAGATCATTATAGTTTTGCTTTCATAAGAAGTTTCTAAAATTACCTGGACAAGGGACCTTTCCACTTTAGCTATGCCGCGCCCATCACTAGCTAAGCTCCACCCACACCTCGTCGTGTTGGAATTGATCGATCCCCAAATGGCCTAGCTATCAATTTCCTGAAAACTATACAGGGAAGCTGTTGAATATTTTGTAACTAGTTTGACTGGGTGATGTTGCTGCCTATGGCAGCAACAGCGCCCATTCAAATTAGTTTCAAAATATTTAACAGACTATTTATTAAATAGTAAAAGCAAACAATTTGTACAACAACGCATAGACCGACTTCAAATATACGTTCGCGACGTACTTATCGACGTCATTCATGACGTCAATTATTATGATGTCATTGTACACGTCACGCAGTTCATTATGACGTCATATGATGGGTGGGTACTCTGGAAAGGTGAATTGGACAAACAAATAGTTCCATCAATAATATCGTATAACGAATAATCAGTGAAGGAAGTGTTATGTTATATTAGTTTTAAGGGATAGGGAGCATACACTTAGGATATATCTATATAAGCATTAAAAATATATTGCATCACTAACTACATGGAGACTGTCGTATGTCAATCCATATTTTCAGAATACACAAATATTATTATGCCTACCACGTTTGATCCATGATGGTTCGATCTATCAGCAAATAGCAGATCTGAGTAGGGTCACTTCAAGTCATTTAGATATGCGATATGCCATATGTATAAAGTAATGACTTTTTGCACAGTTAACAAAAAGGACGAGCGATTGCGCCATTTTAAAAGGCTAATACACGATTTTCCCCCATGCTTCTTGTCACCGGGTTACATGTTGTCAATTATATAAATGTGCTTTTCAGGTCTTACTAATGGGCTTATGTATGAGTTATCTTTATAATTGTTTGTTTGTGTGTAAGCTGTTGCTGTCTTTGTCGACTGATTGAGTGCGTGACGTTGCAGAGAATATGATGTATGATTGGTCGAGAAGCCATGATTAGGAGTAAACGGTGTGTTACACAAATACCTTCACAACCATTTTAAATCATTCCTTATTTCACAAGAATAGCATACACATCGTGTTCAAATATTAGTAATTTTAAACAAGATTGCTACGCCATTTGATCAACCAGGGATTGCTTCGGTCACCTAACATACGTATATGTTGAATCAATCATCTTCAACCTCTTTATCTCCGTCCAAATAAATATCGAGATCACATCAACTATAAGCGTTCTCGTTTTTGACATTCTCAAAGTGGCGCCCGGCTGATTTATAATCAGCATATAATATAGTTATAAAAACAATAAAAACATTTTGGGGGGGACAATAAAACATTCGTTGGTGAAAAATTAGCATCTGGCAACCGGACTATCATTCTCATCTTACATTACTGCTAGGTTCATTTCTGCGATAAAATAGTAATTATCGCATGGTTACGTATTTCCATACGCAATATGCTTAGATACATTTCGATAGCTAAATTTAAACATGTTGTTGAAATAATGGCTATGCTATATTCATGTTCTTGAAACCATACGCCCCGACTGGTCAATGACCGGGCTAACATGGAACACTCTGCTTTTAATTCACTGTATTCACTGTCAGTATATAGACAATAGGTTCAAACAATATGGCGACTACAAACTAAACATAAAACAGTCTACGCTTCTAGTTAGATAAAGAGCAAACAAATTGTCCCCAATGGACCCTTTCAGGTTTATCTATGCCCCGCCCATCTCTAGCTAAGCTCCACCCACACCTCACTCGTGTTGGGACCAATCGATCCCAGAACTCCCGTACTATCAATTTCCAGAAAACTATACAGGTAAGCTGTTGAATATTTGAAACTAATTTGACTTGGCGCTGTTGCTGGCTAACAGCGTCCAGTCAAATTAGTTTAAATATATTCAACCGAATGTTTGTTAAATGGTAAAGACATACCGTTCGTACAACGTGTCGGACTATTAAGCGCTAAAGATGGACTATTTCGAATAATTCATGACGTCGTGATTATGACGTCATCCTACACGTCACGTACTTGATAATGACGTCATATGATGGATGAATAAACTTGGAAATGTCCTTTTATTTAAGATCTATGACCTTTCTTAATTTATGCGAACTTTAATACCAGTGACACGCGACAGGATAGCCGACGCCTGTTATAGGCACAAGGTGCCCGTTCTTTAGGGGTGAACGGGGCTGTTCCTCCCATACTAATCTCATGACAGAAATGCCAACACAGTCTAAGACAATCTGGAAAGTTGTCTTATATTTACTTTAATGATGCTGCCACCGAATAATGGAGCCATTTTAAATACAATGTAATTTTCTCAAAACGAATCATATTCAGCAATAAAAACGAATTAAGCAAAGCACAGACTAAAATCCAATGACCTCATTGCATTTATTATCTGTGAAGATAAAACGTAATTCACCACTATGCTAGGCCTAAAATAAAATCACTCTACAAAATGACCTTTCCTTATCTGGATCTAATATTAGGAATTTATTAACATAACCGCTTACAAAGACAAAATTAAATCTTTTATCAATTAGAAATGGGTATTATTCGAAATGTTGTTGCAGTAGTTTGTTGAGGGATATTTTAAAAAGAAAAAGCACGTTAGTTTTTCGACGACAACTGTCAACGTCTCCCAATGGACCGTTCCATTTTTAGCTATCCCCCGCCCATCTCTAGCTAAGCTCCACCCACACCTCGCTCGTGTTGGGATCAATCGATCTTTGAACACCCTGACTATTAATTCCCCAAAAAACTACACAGGTAAGCTGTTGAATATCTTGAAACTAATTTGACTGGGTGCTGTAAGGCAGCAACAGCGCCCAGTCAAATTAGTTTCAAAATATTCAACAGCATGTTTATGAAATAGCAAAGAATTACAAAGACATACAATTCATAGAACGTGTTGTACTATTTGATATTTGATGACGGTCTATATAGAACCCTTTGTGACGTAATGATTGTGACGTCATCATACACGCCCTGAGCTGATTATGACGTCATACGGGGTCAGATGATGGATGGACACTCTGGAAAGGTGAATTAAATCCCTAGTGTGCATTAACTAAAAAAATCGCCTGTGATCACCAATGAGAAATGCTCTCTTATGAGTGTGCATAGGTACAGCAGCATGACTATCTCCTACTGTTACAACTAAAGCCAACTAATCCCATTCACACAAGAATGATTGAAAATAAAATTGTATATGTTAGCGCGCTTAAAATTGTGTACCGCAATGCAATGAAACGAAATAAATCTTAACTTATGATGATTTCATTCCATATAAATAAATTTCCGTAGGTTTAGTTGTGAATTTGAAATTAGGGACTCGTTGCCTCTAATTCAATTTGACAACTCTTAAAATTTGTTATTAATTTATACGTAATGAAATCATCATATGCTAAGAATTTATTTCGTTTCATTACAGCTAGGCACACAATTTAAGCCGCTAATTCGATTTTATTTTGAATCATTTCTGCCTGTGATATGCAACCTTTAAGTCATTGTTTTAAATCTGTTCTGTTTCTGGTTTAAAGAAATGTTGTTCAGCTACCTGTGGATGGATGTCCACAGGGATATGCTAGTTCAATCGTAGCAACAACAGCTTACAACGATTCTCTTAACCGAGCGACGATTTTATAACAAAAATCGTATTATATGCAAATTAAGAATTCAGATTTGATCAAAGTATATGCGTAACAACGAACTTTCTTTGATGTTATTAAACCTTTTGACATTATGCAATAGACATGCGGTTTATTGAACAGTGAGTGGCAGTGTTCTGCACATATTTGACATCTTGTTGAAATGTAAAATAAGCTTTGGATATTATATAAGAAAGAGAACATCGTTGTCAATGTCTTGAAAATAACTTCATGAAAGTATTATGTGCAAAACTTATGTTGGGTAGATCTTGATCTCTCTCACTCCTCACCCACCCCTCCCCTCCCTGCCTCCCACCTCCTCTCCCCCCTCCCTCCCCGCCCTCCCCACTCTCCTCTGTGCCTCACTTCCTCACTCACTCACTCGCTTTCCTCCCTGGCTCCCTCACTCGCTCCGTCCCCCCCTCCCTCCCCCCCTCTTTCTCCACGCATAATTTATTACTTACTTTACTTTGTTCGATCATTGGAAGAGGCAGGAGAAGCACCGGTACCAGCTATGAACACATGATTCTTCCGGAAAGCCCATATCTCTCGCCACGAAAATGCCATTTTGGTTCTTGCGGCTTATGGTGGGTACGGTCAGAGCATTCCATCCGCTGAAAACTTAATGGTTACAATGTTAATTTTATAGAGGCGGTGTGGTAAATGCCAACATTTTCTAGGGTCTCCTTCACGGCAATGCGAAAGAACTAGCACGACTTTGTGATGAATGTAGTCAAATATGAGGCCACTATCTGATGAATGTATTTAGCTAAGGAGTATATAGAATTACTAAACGTCTTTAATCCCAGTACCCCAACTTCAAAGTAATCATAAAGCTACCATGTTACATTATTTGAAAGCAACTTGACTGAAGATGTTCCAGTCAAATCAATTTCAAAATATTAACTAAAACATCTGTAAGAATTAAAGATTTTCTCGCATCATACATTTAGAGATGAACTGGTTACTTTTCTTCCTTGTCCTTACATTATGACATGTTTTCTTAGCTTTCACACAGCGATGGATGTTGAAAAGGTGATATACTCAAACCCTGTTCATGACGAGCGACCATTGGCTCACAGCAGAGAGCGTATTAAAGGCGGGTAGTCTTTTCATACAAGTTTACATTAGTAAAAGGCATGTGTGCCCGTGTTTTTAAAGATGGAGTGACGTGCATCTACTACTTGTTTTAAAGAACCAGCATCTTCTGGCCCCCAAGTGGACGTGACCATTATAGCCACGTTTGCTTGGATTTGGCGTCTTACAATCGAATCATGAATGTGGGAGCGATTTAGGCTTACATGGTTGACCTTTCAAACTCATGCCCGAATGTATTATAGTTTACCACATAGGCCTGCCTACATATCGAGGCATAGAAACTAGACTTTTATTTGATCGCTTTTCTGTGCTAGTGTAGGCTTGTATATTGTAGCGACTTTTGAGAACTATATGTGTGGAGGCCTGACTTTTTAGAACTATATGTGTGGAAAGCTGATCCCATATGCGTGATATACGCGCCCCGCATCCCTCTCGGTTGTTTGCTGACAATAGAGGAATCCAATTTTAGCTATGCACGAAGTTTGTACATAAACCAGACAACTCGTAGAAAATGCCTAGAAAAGCGATGACGAAGACATGGTGCTAGGAAACTAACTGAGAGTAATTTTAGAATGTGAATAAATCTGATCGGCTAATCGCCGATCTTGAATTTTTTTTAAATGTCTTTACAAATTTTCTAAATTCGTTTCCTCATAAACCACTGGGTCGATTGATCCGAAACTCAGAATACAATATCTAGATGGGGAGCCGGATGAAACTGTTCAAGAGAACTCGATTGGCCCAGCTGTCCGGCGGCCATCTTGATGACGTCATAAATATGTTAATTTATGTTTGCGGATATTAAAAAAACCTCTTCTCTTCCAAAACGACCAGGCCGATAGATACAAACCCTAACAATATAGTATCTCAGTTCAGACGAGAATCAAAATAGTTCAAGAGAACTTGATTGGCCCACGTCTCCGGCAGTCATCTTGACCGATAACATAACATGCAGAATGGTATTTTTCTCTGAGACTACTAGACCGATTTGTCTGAAATTTGGGGCCTATCATAAGCCATAGGGCTAAATGAAACCTTGCGAAGAGAACTCGCAATCGGCCAATGAAATGTGAGTATTTCGGCGGCCATATTGCATTTTTTATTTGAGGGAATTTGACAGCAAAATTGGTAGGCCGTCATGAAATGGGGTTCTGATTTCAAATTTATTAGTTTCAAGCATGTGAGAGTAAGCGATTGGCGGGCCACCTTGGATTTCCCGTGGCCTGAAAATCCCCATAGGGAATGTAGAGGGATATCTTAAATTAGAATCATGTTTTCGCTTTGGGGGGGTCTCGAAAATGCTGAATAAGCAATTGTTAGTGATATTGCTGTAACTTATACTTCATGAGGGTAGCCAGTGGGTTAAAATTTTGCACATAGGTGGATACCATATGCACGCATTGATTGATGAAATAAAATCTTTAGCGAACATATCAACCTGCCTGATATTGCAAATATGTCTACTGTATTCTATTTCTGTGATTTGCCGATAAATGACACAATTCTAGGCCAGTTGTCTCGCTGTTTAATTTACCAAATTAGGAGCAGGATTCCCTATCAGGGACCGTTTACAGAACTCGAATACCACAAGCAGTTCACGAGATATTACGATTTTCGTATCACAATGCAAGTATGCCATTGGAAATGCATTGGGAATTAGTCCCATAGAGAATGTATGGGAACATTTTTGATATTTGAATCTCGTTTTCTTCTAGAGTTTTTGCGCCGTGAAACTTTGTAGTCCTCTGGCAAAATGTAGCCCACGTCGTGACTTTCAAAATCATTTTTTGGCCCATTAAGGAGTTTTCACAAAAATGCTGAATAAACATTTTTGGGGTACGGTGCAGTAACTTAGATTTCTAGGGCGAGAAGAGGGTTGAACTTCCGCACAGAAAGTACCCTCTGCGCGTATTCAGCGTTGAAATAAAAAATCGTTGGCGAACATATTGACTTTTCTGTTATTGCAAATATGCGCACTGTTGTCTATTTCCGGATGACGCAGTGATTTGGCGCAAGATTCTCTATCAAGAACCGTTTACAGAAATTGGATATCACGAACGGTTCACGTGATATTACGAATTATGTGTTACAACACAATTATCCCATTTGAAATCCATGGGACATTAGTTTGCTTATAAATTGCGTAATCGTTTGGTATGGAAATGAAGAGACACCATGGGAGACGTGACTGAGAAGGAACTGGACTGTGCATAATTCTACAACTATTCACTAGCTATCAACGATTGATCGAACCTGGAACTTGAGACTAAAATCTGGCTTCGATCAAAGTTAGCGACTTGAGCCCATACACCAGGACATTTTGATAGCGTTTAAAATACGGATACTAATTTTGCGCATTTATGTTATTATGTAAACGATATCTGCGAACATATTTGGTATAATTTTAATGACAATATTGTCAGCTTGATGGTGGTCTAGTAATCGATCAGATTTACTCAGTGATTCCGAGAATTTTACCTTTTACAAATCTGCAAGTTTATCGTCCGCATTTCACATTACAACACCCCCACTAAAAACTTACCTTGGTAGAAAAACATAAGAACGACTATTAACACGTTTTGGACAACTAATATTAGGCAGGAATGTGAAGGCAACTCAACTCTGTTCTACCTGGACAAAACATGCTGTCAAGTTGGAGCTACCCATCCAGTTTGTGACTCAGTTCAATCAATAACAGGTGATGTAACGAGAACAATCAGGAAAGTCCGACTGCTAACAGACACACACATTCTACAGCAGCAGAGGAAATAGCCCGAGGCTGCGGTGGCAGCGGCTGCAGTAGCGCCACTGCTGCTGCTACTGCCCCTGCTGCTGCTAATGCCGATGTCGCTATTGCTGATGCTGTGAGCAATGAGGATGAGAATAACTTGAAGCGTCTGTTATTAAATGTCTGCGGCCTGCGTTCTAAATTACTAGCGCCAGACATTGACCAATTTATCGCTAAATATGACATAGTCTGTATTACAGAAACAATATTAAGCCAACATGATTCGATTAACATCAAAAGGTTTACTAGCTATTCTGTCAATAGAAACGATATGTAAATCAAAATCAGGCGGGATAGCTTTACTGGTGAAACCACGTATATCTGAATATATCACAATTATTGGTACAGACTCTGATAGTATCCTGTGGTTCAAAATGAGAAAGTGCTGTTAAACCAAGATGTACTCTGCGGAATTGCATATATACACCCAGAAAACTCAATCTATTATAATATTTCCATGTTTGATAACCTAGAAGAGCAAGTGGCCTCAATACGCGACGTAAATGATATGCCCACTCTTTTGATGGGCGATTTTAATGCTTAAACCGCCCATCTGTGATTTAAACATATTTTATTGTAACATTTACACAATGGGATTGGGCTCAAGTTCTTACAACTTAGATTTGCCCAATCCTACAGAATTATTATAAGCAGCCAATGATTGTGAACACTAAGGTAGACAATAAATTAAGATGTGTGTGTGTGTGCGTGTGTGTGTGTGTGTGTGTGTGTGTGTGTGTGTGTGCGTGTGCGTGTGCGTGTGCGTGTGCGTGTGCGTGTGCGTGTGCGTGTGGTGTGTGTGAGAGGAGGGAAGGAGGGAGGGAGGGAGGGAGGGGAGAGAGAGAGAGAGAGAGAGAGAGAGAGAGAGAGAGAGAGAGGCGAGAGAGAGAGAGAGAGAGAGAGAGAGAGAGAGAGTGAAGAGAGAGAGAGAGAGAGAGAGAGAGTGAGAGTGAGAGAGAGTGAGAGAGAGTGAGAGAGAGTGAGAGAGAGGGAGAGGAGAGAGGGGGAGGAGGGGGAGGGA
>CM067370.1:120389060-120391560 GCA_034401795.1 Chaetoderma sp. LZ-2023a | reverse complement strand
TGTAAAACAGCAGGCCATGAAAGTCGGAATGTGTTGTGCAACACTTACCTTTGACCAACCATTGTATTTGAGTGCTTGCAAAATCAAGCAAGACAATCAGAATGAATTTAAGAACATGTTCTTGCGGCTGGGAGGATTCCATTTACTTATGTCTTTCCTTGGTGCAGGGTGTAAACCAATGGAGGACAGTGGTATTGAAGAGTTGTGGGGTACAGTGTATGCCAAAAACTCCTTACCTAAAATGATGGAGGGCACATCTTATACTAAGACGCTAAGTGCATGCCTTTTAACAAATTGCAGCACTTCATCTATTATTGTTTGAGCCTGAAGTTAGCGATGCTGTGGACACTGACTTGTCAGAAGAACTAGCAGAACAATCCAGCAGTGGTGTTCAGAATGTAGATGTAGACTGCCGTATGGACACTGATAATGAAGCATCAGATTGTATCGACATGATTGACAATGGTGATGATCATCATCAGGTTAATATGTCAGATAGAAATCAGAATAGTGAAAGCAATTTCCAAACAACTCCTATGCCAGGTAGTGGTTGTGAAGATCAATATACTGTTAATGAGGAACCTGTAGAAAGTGATAACATTTGGTCACGTTTGAAAACATTCTACAGCTCCGTATTGGCTGGTGAAATCTGCTTGGATGGAATAACTGCAAATAAAGATCTGATTCAGCTGCATGAAGAAGTGATTAGAAAAAAAGAATCTCACGAATCCAACCGAACGGCGAAGCTATGGCTAATGTTTATGGGCATGGTTGAAATTACAATGCTTTTCATTGGCGCTGAAAGAACGGGTTGCTGGAAGTTACATCCTTTGGCTATAGAGAGAATGTTACCTTTCCTAGCAGCTGCAGGCCACAACAACTATGCAAAATGTTGCCGGTTGTATCTTCAAGATTGTCAGAATTTATGTGAATGTTTGGAAGAGCCAATACAAAATGGAGAATTCGCGATAAGACGGAAGAAAACCCGATTCTGGAGTGGAACCTGATCAGATATGACCATAGAATAATCACTGATGAGATCAGGAAGACTGTATGTGGACTCATCAATATTACCCACAAAGACTCTGCAAGAAACATTTGGTTACTCACTGTACATGTTGTTGCTATGTACACTGATGCTCTACGTTGCCTTACCAGTAAGTTTACTGGGTCCGGGTCAGAACAATATAAAGAGATGCATCCAGGAAACATTAGAAAGGATTCGGAAGACATGAAAACCTTCAAGCAATTCCTTTTAAGGAACACCCCATTCAGATCTGGCCAAGATAATGAGCTCAGGAACATTGCAACTGGAGTAGTAGCTGATGAGTGCGTCAATGTAGATAATGCCCTACAAATTGGGACCACAATCCAAGAAAGACTGAATGAGAAGAAATTTGGCGATGCAAAGTTTAAGAGGGTATAACAAGCTAAAACATTTTCTGCCATGCGAAAGCCCCTCAAAATATCTGGTGATGAAGTCCGAATGTCATCACAGGAGCTGTACCATCGATTTGTGTCCATGTCATATGTCAATGGTTGCCCCCCTGACAAAAGTGTGTTTTCACATGAACTTGCAACTGTATCGCCTGCACTGTTCAAAGATGACGGGAGTATGAGGGAAGCAAATAAGGCGGATATGGCTAAATGTATACTTGAGATGGATACAGAAATCACATCAGAGACAGTTGGACCAGCAGCTAAAGTGCTTGATGGATGTGCTCTTTTGCACAAACTGGTTTGGGCCAAGACTGGCACTATGGAGGATGTTTGTGATGCATATGTGTCCTCTGTTGTCTCCCATTCTTCATATGGTCTTCCTCTTTGGGTAGAGTTTGACAGCTATGAAGTTGCAACAACAAAAGATCAGGAACAACAGCGATGGCGAAAGGAGAAAATGTTCCCAGATGAAAACACCAATACCTGGAGACAAGAAGGCATTTCTTGGAAACAAAAAGAACAAGCAGGGTTTGATCAAATTATTATCTCAGCACCTTCAGAAGGCAAACATCCATGTAGAGCATGCTGGTGAAGAGGGTGATGCTGATGTCTGCATAGTTAAGAAGGCAATGGAATTGGCAAAAACATATGAAAATGTTGTTGTTGTTGCTGATGATACAGATATTCCGATAATGTTGATCCACCACACAAATTATGGGAAACATGTTTATATGCAGACCAGACAACAAACCATTGCCATTAAAGTTGCAAAGGAGGTGTTAGGGAGAGAGATGTATATGTGTTTGCCAGTTGCTCATGCTATGTCAGGTTGTGATACAACATCTGGAATGTATGGCGTGGGGAAACAATTCCTTGACCCCAAAACATTAGCTTTAGAGGCTTCAATCGCCACTCTAGCTTATATGGTAACTGAACTATCTAGAAATATCAAATTTTCAGCCATTTTTGCGGCCATTTTGATGTTTTTCCGCCATTTTGAATAAATTACCATAACTAGCATGTGTTATTCTGTAAAAATAATATCAGAATTCAATTCCAT